>BJCM01252078.1:0-11278 GCA_018326385.1 Flaveria bidentis
GACTTCCGATGCGTAGTCCGACATTTAACTAATAAATTAACTGAAATTTAACTAAATTAAACAACTATAAATAAAACAAAGCAAAAACATATTTTTGTAATTTTGTGTGAGGTTGAAATCCTATAATAAGCATCTACCAGATTTTCTTCCTAGACAGTATAGCGTCAAGTTACTTTGATCATAACTGGAACGATTCATCATGGAATCATACAGGTTTATCAAATTATTTGGAACATTTTACCAAAACCTTTTGATGCTAGATTCTTGTTTTCATCGACAGTCATTTGCAAGTTTAGGAAATCATACTAGTGCTACAAGATGCACACAGTGATTTTGACTTTCAAAAGTTGCAGCCACGATAATTGTCAGTATACTAGTCCTCTTAAATCCATACATAGATTTTTGACACACATTGGTGATAATTTAGGGTTTAATTATTTCACCAAGCATTTGTGGATCCCACGCTTATATGGTAATCAATGTTCCTCAGGAGATTTTTGAGCGGTCTACGAGTAGTATTCAAGAAGAAACTATTCTAGAGCTTTCAAAGAGATGCTAAGCTTCAGGTCAGTGCCACCGCATAGCAGAGAGGCGCAAACAACAATGAATTCTAGAATATTTAGGTTATGCTTATCCTCAGGTTAGTGCCACCGCACAACAGAGAGGCACACAACCTATCTTCTTGTTTGAGCAATTATTTTATTTTTGCACATATTGCACCAACAACATGGGTTATTAGCTTGATTGCATTTTTCAATTCTCATGTGCTTTGCTTATTTTTATAGTCATCCGCACACATTTGTGGCGTTTATTTTGCTCTTCACCCCTTATTGGAACTTCGTTGATTGTGTTAACCAGGGATAAGATGATAACCCACATCTTGTTGAACAACTTAGTTTGAACTTGAAATCACCAACGAGGTCTATTAATCTGTTGTGTTGTATCTACCGACATATCATCAGATGGTCTAGCAACCTCTAGGTCTACTTTTTCCATGTTACCTCAGTAGCAACTAGCTTAACTATCATTTTTCCTTTTATGTTGCTTAGACATCTCAGACTTATACTTTGAATTTTGCATTTTGAACAATTTCATTCTTTTATAATCCCAAACTTTTTGTTCTTGTGTACTATCATATTCTATAGATATTGAATCGGTATCACAGATACAATCTCATTTCTCTTAGCTAGACTGTTTATTTCCCTAGATTTTTTAATACTAACTTAACATATTCTCCCCATAAAATTCTAAAACCAAAAATGGTTTTTGCGTTTAGAATTTTAATAGGCGAATAAATAAAAGAAAATAAAAGATAAAATTAAAAGTGAAATCTACTTATCGGACTAATTACTGACATCATCGGAAATCACTTCACTTTTCTTTTTAACGCCGTTGACCTCTAACAGATATAGAAAACGTGTTTTATCAAAGGATTTTGTGTAGAGATCAGTGCGCTGAAAATCCATATTTATTTTAACAACATCGATCAAATGCTTTTCAAAACAATCATGTATATAGTGATATTTAATTCCGATGTATTTAGTTTTAAGATGTTGAACCGGATTTTTAGTTACGGCTATAGCAGCAAAGTTATGAACATAAATAGGAGTATTAGAGAATTGCAAACCATAATCCCGCATTTGTTGTTGTATCCAGATGATCTGTGAATAGCAACGTGCAGCAGCAACATATTCAGCATCATAGGTTGACAAAGCAACCGAGGTCTGCTTGTTACACTGCCAGGTGACTAATCTTCTCCCAAAAAATTGACATCCCGCTGATGTTGACTTGTAGTTCATTTTACAACCGCCGTAATCCAAGTCATTATACGTTGTAAGCTCAAAATCATCATCATGAGGATACCACAACCTGAGTGTTGGAGTACCCTTCAGATAACGTAATATCCTTTTCATGCTGATGGGATGGTTGACCTTTAGTTTCGACTGATATTTGGAGCATAAATATGTCACGTACATGAAATCCGGTCATGAGGCAGTGAGGTACATGAGAGATCCATCATTCCTCGGTACGTAGTGGCATCAACCAGATCGCCACTTTCGTCGGGTGCCACAACATGGTTTATATCAAGTGGAGCCCCAGTTGTCAAAGCATTCTCCATATTGAACCGACTGAGAATATCGCCTACATACTTTTTTGGATGAAGGAAAATTCCCTTAGGTGTCTGAGCTACCTTTAACCCAAGAAATAACTTCATTTCTCCCATGGCACTCATCTCAAATTCTGCCTTCATTACTGCTTCAAATTCTTTACACAATTCTTCGTTTTTGGACCAGAAGATTATGTCATCAACATAGATCTGTACAAGCAGTAGGTCACCATCCTTTTCTTTGATAAACAATGTACAATCAATCAGTCCTCTTTGAAACCCATGTTTCACAAGATGAGTCGAGAGCTTTTCATACCATGCTATGGGGGCTTGATGAAGCCCGTATAGAGCCTTGTCTAGTTTGTAAACTCTGTCTCGATGATATGGATCCTCAAATCCCTCGGGTTGACTGACATACACTGTCTCTCGGATTCCACCATGAAGAAATGTACTGTTTACTTCCAATTGATAGACTTTGATTTTCATGTAAGAGGCATAGGCTAGGAAGATACGGATGGCTTCCATTCTTGCCACATGTGTAAACACTTCATTGTAATCAATCCCCTCGACTTGTCAAAATCCTTGAACTACTAGTTGAGCCTTGTTTCTAATAATGACCCCTTGGTCATCCTTTTTGCATTTCAAAACCCATGTAGTGCCAATGACCTTAGCACCTTTAGGTCTATCCACCAGAGTCCACACTCCTAACTTCTTGAATAGAAGAAGTTCTTCTTTCATGGCACTCACCTAAGCCTCATAATTTAAGGTGTCACTTACATATTTTGGCTCAAATTGAGACACAAAACATCGATAAGCACCGTCGTGAAGGTAGCCTTTTTCCATGACTGAGGCATAATCTACTGAGTAGAGCTGATTTCTTGTCTGTACTCCCGATTGTACATCCCCTATGACATTGTCTAGAGTATGATAAAAATTTAGTCGAGATCCAGGAGTGGTGGGTACAACTACCTCATTATCCAGATTGTGAACCGCAGGTTCAGTATCTGAGGCAGTGGGAGTATGGGGTTCCGAAGTGTCAGATGCATCCATATCTTATGCGTGTGTACTTGTAATAGTAGGAACCTATTCCTCCTAATCCACCTGAATGTTTTCCACTTCTTCATCATCAGAAGAGGAGTCACATACCTCCAGTGTTCCCCCTGAGTTACTTGAAGACTGACCTTATGACCCAGATATTGTCGAGTCTGCAGGTGGTATGTTTAAGACCTCATACATCATCTTTATCGATAGATCATCATCAGAAGGAGTGAGAGGAATGTTGAGGGACTTGAAGAATCCATCATAATCGAAAAAGAAGGCGGGTCCTTTTCCTACAGGAGGGGTGGTGTATCTCTGAACATCGACGTTGCACAACATTTCTACTTGACCTGTTGAGTTGTTGTAAACCCTCTTATTCGGTATATTGTATCCTAGAAAAATACGTTCTTCAGCCTTTTCACTGAACTTTCCTGACTGATGTTTCTTTAACAATGTACATGGTGCGCCAAACGGTTCAAGATACTCCAGATTAGGTTTACGTCATTGGAGTAACTCGTAACATGTTTTACCATGTCATTTAACCACCAAGACTCAATTCAAAGTGTAACATGCATTTGCTACTACTTCGTTACATAATTGAATTGGCAATTTCGAGTCTGCTAGCATGGTCCTGACTATCTCTATCAAGCTTGTGTTCTTCCGTTCAGCATCTCCGTTTATCCGTAGACTGTAGGCGGATGTGAACTGATGTATAATTCCCTTTTCTTTGTAGAAAGCCTCCATCCACTGATTCTTGAACTCTGTACCGTTGTCTAAGAGAATCTGACGTACCTTTAACTTGTATAGAGACTCCAATATGGTCACAAGCTGTTTGAACGAGTCAAACCTTTCTGATTCGGATTTCAGAAACATTACCTAAGAGAACCTGGAATAGTCATCGGTGACTATATAGCAATATAAATCTCCAGCAATGCTCTTGGTGCTCACAGGCCCAAACAGATCCATATGTAGAAGTTCGAGAGGCAATTCAATAGAGTTGACGTTCTTTGCCTTGTGTGACTTCTTGGTATGTTTCCCTTTCTTACACGCCACACAGAAATCTGGAAGTTGAAAGTTTTTGACATTAACTCCATTGACCAAATCATTTTGAATGAGATGATTCATCTTCCTTGGATTTATTTGTCCTATTCTCCTATGCTAGGAGATGGATTCTTTCTCAGTTGCCCTTGACAAGAAGCATTGGACTTGATGATTTGTTGTGGAGACCTTTGATAGATCCAAGACGTATAAGTCATTATACCTTGAAGCTAACATTAATATTTGGTCCTCTGGAATGATGTATTCCTTCTTCAACACGTAGCACTTCTTATTGTCAAAAACAACCTTGAACCCTTTGTCATAAATCTGGGATACAGAAAGTAAGTTATTTTGTAGTTGCTAAACATAATTGACCTTGTCAAACTTAACCTTCTGATTTCCCACTTCTCCCTGTGCAGTGATGTAACCTCCTTTATTTCCAGCAAAGGAAACATGACCTCCTTTAATCTGTTTGACGTTTGAGAGGAGTGACAGGTTCCTGGTCGTGTGCCTGGATGCTCCACTATCCACAATCCAAGTGTTTGTGATAGCACTATAACGAACACCCTACACATTCAAAGGAAATGATTAGTGAAGGTTTGGGACCCAAGCCTTAACAAGATTGGGTAACCCAGAGGAATCACACATAAAAAATTCAACCCACTGTCCGTTTGAGGGCGAGGGCATATCATTCTTCTTACTGCTCTCAGTATCAGACATTGGATTTTATTTTTCTTTCCACAAACTAGTTTTGTGCAAGGTCTGTTTGTGATAAACAGACGACTGGTTTATGGTTTGAACTTTAGTTTCATTATTTCTTTTGGGTGGAGTAATAGAACTCCTTTTCGAAGAAATCTTTTTAGTATCATGAAGCTCACTTTTCTTTCGTGGTGTCTAATACTGAGGACAATTAGAAGCAATATGTCCTCTCTTTCCATAATTGTAGCACGATCAACCTTCTACAGGTTGGGAAAGACGCTTCTGTGGGGGAAGTGTGTGAGACTAGTGTAACTTTGGGCTTGTTGGGTTTTAACTCTTCTTGTTTAGATGTTTTAACTTCTTTAACAAAATTTACCTTTTGAACGGTTGTAACATCTTTTGCCTTTTGTTTGTTTAGAATATTATGTGGAGCACGTGGTTGGGTACTTTGTTTCGTCAGTTTATGTTTAGAACTAGACATGGTGGAAACTGACTCTACATTGACCTTTTTGAACATTTCGTCCAAATTCACAATCGGCATTTTACCATTAGATTTCAAAGTGTCCTTTAGTTTAGTGACAGATTTCACCATTTGACAAGTGGAATCAGGATCACTAACAAGAGGAGTGGTCACCACATGATCCTTAATAGGATTGTTATTTACTGGTCGACATTTAGTGTTTAACAGGATCTTATGTGGTGGTGGAACCACTTTGTAACCTAAACCCTCCCCGTTATTACGTTCTTAAGTTTTTAACTATGTGAGAAGAACTAGTCCAACTGTGCAGTTTTTGTTTTAATGAATTTACATCGAATTCCAAAACTGAGTTTAAATAGAACTTAATGTCATTAGCTTAGTTGAAAGCCACAACTTTGGTTTCCCTTAGTTGTTTATTTAACAGTTCCATTTTCTCTTTGTAACTATGCTCATTTAGTTTTAAAATGCAATTTGCTTTTGTGCACAGTTGCAAGTCCTTTACTAAGCTATTATTATGATCTAATAACCTAGCAAATTTCAAATCTATGCTATCCCTAAATTTATTACATTCTAAACAAGCATGATTGTCAAAAAGTTGGTCTTTAGTACTTAATTGTGAAGACTCAGTTGCATCCGCCATCAGTGCAGAGGTTGACTCTTTAGCTGCTGGAGATTCTAAACATGTCGTTTTGGTATCTTCTTTAATCAGGGGTTTGACCACTTTCGCAGTATCTTTAGTTTCTGACATTGCTAGTTCGACTGTGATGTCATATTCACTTTCAGTATCATCATCCAACACCTCGACAAATGCAATGTTAGATTCTCCTGGAGGGACAAATTTAAAGGTCCAATATTGTCCTTCGTCACCTTGAGCAGTCAAGGCCTTTGTCTCTGTACTAGACGAGGTAGCTCCACCTGTTGGTTTCTCCTGACGGTTAAAAGTCGAGAACGGGTTGTCGTTACCTGTCTTCTTGGGCTTTACACACTCACGTTTAAAGTGCCACTTCTCTCCGAAGTTGAAACAGGTAACTTTGGCATATCGAAACCAAAAGTAGTGTCTTTAGTACCTATCAAGTTTTGTCCTGTCTTCTTAACAAACTTTTTAGCTCTCCGCACAACACTTGCTAACGCCCACATTATGTCCATTCTTTCAAGCTCGTTCTTGTCTACCTATTCGTAATCTTTATCTGCTAGATGGAAGTTACCGATCTTACCTGCAACCAACCCATCATATGAGTGAACAACAGCTGCCAATAGATCCATATGTTCTTTAGCCACCTCCACAGTGATATTCCCGAGGTTATTGGTCTTTAACTTGGTAGCATTTGCTTCAGGTGCAATATAAAGGGTACTTGATGACCTAGACGTATCAGACCCTGAAGCTATGGTAGGTGAAGGAGCAGTTGAACTTGAAACAAATGTAGTCTAAAAGGGTGCTCCTGAACTGGCTGTTATGGAAGAGGCATTGTAAAGTGAGGGATTTTGGTCATATGTTCCTTTTTGCGACCTATATTTTATCGTGAGTTCCACCTCTCTCAATTTCAGGATGAAGTCGTTTATGTCTAATTTTCCCAATATACTGCTTTTGTCTCAAATTAGATACAAACAAATCTCACTTTTCTGGTAAGCCATCTGCCAAGCCGGATACCTTGCCTTCCATATATGTTGTAACTCCATGAATATGCAGCTCACTCATGAGATGATAGAACCTATCGATTACATCGTCCATACATTCTTTACCCATTGAAGAGAAGATGTCAAACTTCTTCTTCAAAGCTTCTGCCTTTAGAGCTTTTAACGAAGCATTTCCATCATAACGTTTTTTCAAGGCTATCCAAAGTTTCTTTGCCTGTTTATTCTCAGAAAATTGATGGAATATATCCTTTTGAATAGACTAAGTTAACAGGGCATAAACCTTCTTCTTTGCATTATATTTAGCCTTCTAGCTGTCAGTCATCCCCCCTAATGTCAGTTTTACCCCATCTGCACCAACCGGCATGTCATATCCTGTTTCAATGGATTCCCAAAGGTTGGAATCAACTCCATTGAGGTAGATCTCAAAATGTTGCTTCCATTGTGGGTAATCATCTAACATTATTAGCTTAGGTAGTTTGTTATGATTCCTAGTCTCATTCTCCAGAAGCAAGAGGTTTTGGATCTGTGTGTCTCTACCAACAGTGAACGCAAAATATTGTTCTTCCATGTCGTTAACTTTAAACCTTCGAACTAAAATACTTCACTTGTGCGAATGGACCACTCGTGCGATTGACCTTATGCAAATGAGTCAATCGTGCGAATGATGTGTGTGGATGAATTCAATCATCCGATTGGATTCAGTCGTACGTAAGGAGAATGCAGTTGGAGTCTACGCGAATGAGGCTAGTCAGTCATACGAATGAACAAGGCGACTAAGTTCAATCGTGCGTATGGGAGATGCGAATGGGTTCAGACGTGCGATTGAGTCAATCGTGCGACTGAAGACTGCTGTTTTTTCAAAAACGAAGGTTTTGAACAATTTGATGTAAAAACACGAATTTCTAACAAACCCTAATTGCCGTATGCCGAAAAACGTTAACTTTCTGACCTAGAGACAACTAAAACACTGTTTGACACACAAAGATTGAGTTTTTGAGTGAAAACACGATTTTTATATCAAAATCGATTGAATCACACGCAAATCAAGAGCAAAAGCTCTGATACCACTTGTTGGGACCGTTTAGGTATGGAGTACTAACTGATTTATGGGTGTACCAAATCAAATAGTTTGGAATCCTATTTGATTAGCAATCTAATATGTGAGAATGCAAGTATAATCGATCTAAAAATAAATCAAAACGTTAAGAATAACTATAAGATGATTAACTGGGATCTATGAACTTGGAACAGGTGTTCTTGAGTCTCTGGATGGCTAGGGTATGATTATACGCGTAGGTATTCGAATTGTTCCATTTTTCCATGAATTAAGTGGTATTTATAGGTTAGGGTTTTCCATGCGTACGACTGAACCATTAGCATAGTTCAGTCGTGCGACTGAAGCATGTGGTTGATCCATCCGCACGACAGAAGGTCCAGTCGTGCGACTGAGTTAATCTTATGTCACAATCGTGCGACTGATCCAGTCTCCTGGTTCAGTCGTGCGACTGGTCCATTAGCATGTAGTATTCATGCGTATGGTCCATTAGCATGGTCCATTCGCATGAGAACTTCACACAATTAAGTTTAAACATGTTTCTCAACCTTTATTGACTAAGAACTATGTAAACAACCCCAAACCTATATAGTTAGTTCAATACACAATAAACAATGAAATATTAAATATTACAAGCATCAATAACACTTGTATTTCATTCATACCCATTCAATTACATATATGTAAGAGATAAAAGACATATTACATTAAGCTCCTAAACTAGGTACATATGTATCAACAAATGTAACCACCTTCATCTTCTCCAAAAGCAACTGGCCCTCCATCAATCCTTTCAAAGTTCTGGAGTAGTAACCTATTGCCTATCATGTGCCTGGAACATCCACTATCAATGATCCAGACATTTTGTTTGTCTTGAGTTGTCCCTGCATAAAGAAAATGATTAGTTACATTTGGAAAGCGAAGCCTTACTTGACTTGGGCTCACAAAGTGAAACAAAAGGTAATGCAATAGTAATAGATCCTATGGTTATGTTAAGAGGATCTGGAGCTGTTGTTGATGGAGAATTTTCAGTCACTTGGTCTTTCATAGACTTCCACACCACCTTTGGAGTCTTCGACTTGACCTTCAATACTTCGGAAGCTTTTTATACTTTGGAAGTTTTGATGATTGATCCTTCGGAAGATTTTGCAGACACTGCAACTGACTTCAGTGCTTCGGAAGTATTCCTTTCTTCCGAGACCAACTATTCTTCCGAAGACAATTTTCCACTTGCCTTCTTCTTAGATTTGGAGCTTCCGAAGGAAACAGATTTTCCTTCCGAAGCATGAATCTTCTTGGAACTCTTGGAACTCCTTGGTTTGGTCATGTGAAGAGTACCCTTAGGATTGTATGGACAATCCTTAGCAAGATGAGTAGTACTCTCACCCATAACACACTCCATTTTCTTCTTCCTAAGAGCCTTTTGCTGGGAATAAGACTGACTTTGGTCACATCCCTTCTCCACCTTCATCTATGCAAATGCTGAAACAGTCCTTTTGGGCTTGGAACTATTATTGGAGTTTGATGGTCCAGGCTGTACAGCAGTGGTACAAAGTAGACTAGTCTTCTTCTTGGTACTGAGATGATTTGAATAAGAACCAGAGCTCTTATTAGAAGAGTTTAGGTTGATGTTTTCAGTCTTTACTACTTCAAAAGTAGCCTTGATCTCTTAAGCCTTCCTTTCTTTTCTTTTGCTCTTCCTGATCAAGTTCTTTCTCATTGACGTGGCAATCATAGTCTTCTTCTCCTCCTCAGAAGGATAGTGGCCCTTCTTAGAATCCTCCTCTTCATAACAAAAATTCTCTATCTATCAGCCGTCACCTCAGTACGAGGTTAACTATTCTATTTATAAGCAGACAAGATGCCTTTACAAAATGACTAAACTACCCCTGAACTATTGCATCAGAAACTAGTCTAAGTCTTGATCCGCATCTATGCTTGTTCATCCGTATTGATAAATGCGGATGAGATAATCTTGATCAACATTTCTTCACTTGATCATCCGCATTAGTATGTTGGTTATCCACATTTGTTAATGCGGATGAAAAAAATACTTATGCGCCCATTTGTCTTGTCATCCGCATTAGTCAATGCGGATGAGCAAAGTCTTGTTCATATCTTCTTTTGGTCTTCTGCATTAGTCAATGCGAAAGTGTAACTACTTCAGCATTAGTATTATGTCTTCCGCATTAGTCAATGCGGAAGAGTAAACACTTGTCGGCATCAGTGTTATGTCTTCCGCATTAACAAATGCGGAAGGCAACACTTGTTCTTTTCCTTAGCAGATTTTCATCCATATTTCTTCTTGGACTTGTGGGATTCCAGCTGAGTAATTATCAATTTACCTATTGAGTTGGCATGTATGATCCTTTCAGGGTGCAACAATACTCCCCCTAAGGATTACAGCCTAGTTTTCCTCAATGTTTGGGAGGTATTGATGTTTTGATGATTCAGCTGGGTCTTTTAATTGTACAAAAGGTGCTACTTGTCTTGGATCATGTTGACAAAATCTTAAGCCTCTGACATTTTGTCCTTAGTACATGAATCTTCATTCTTCTCATATCATGGATTGCTTCAAGTGGTAGCTTCGTCAAAGAAATAGGTTCCCAAAGAGAGACTTTTGAAAGCCCATATCTGTGAATCAATAGAGAACCATCTACATCCAGTTCAAGCTTGACAATGTTGCCCAATTATAGAGGTGTCTTCTTCTTCTTTCTTTTCTCCCTTTTTGCACTAATTTTGTCATAAGCCATCTTCAATAGTTTGATACACTTCAGAAAGAAATGTAGATCTTCTTCACCCAATTTGTTTGATATCTCTCTGAAGTATCTTGTGTAAATGTATTGAATGTATGATTGATCCAGCAGTCTCACTTCATAACCACTGAATAATCTGATCTTAGCACCTTCTTTGCCTCCCCGTTTCCTCTCAGTCACTAACTCATATGTCTTCTCATCATAATACACATTTGAAATTGGTATTGAGGAATGTGTACCATCTACCATTTTTCTTTTTAATGCTTCAGTAGGTTTGACTCTAAGTTCAGGAAATACTACTTCTTCAGCTGGTTTTGTTTGTTTCTTTTCCAGAGGATTTTTGAAAGTTTGTCTTTCATCATACATGTAGCTTTCAAAGAGTTTAAGTTGTTTGTTCTCTTGAACATTTTGAGTATTCCTTCAAATTCATATCCTCTAAACATGGCATTGTGGTTGATCAGCTCCAGATTGGC
>BJCM01252109.1:0-20967 GCA_018326385.1 Flaveria bidentis
GTTCAAGCTCCGCCACTGATTCGTGATGAATGAATGGATTAAATCGAATTTTACTTCTATACCATCTCTTTTGTTTATGTCAGTATTGTGTGTATATTGATGCTTTCACTGATTTTAAATGTTATTTTGTATTTGACTAAATTATGATTTTTGTTGTTTATGTTTACTCAAATTCTGGATCAGGTCTTTTAATTTTTTTTTACTTTCATGTATTATTCATTTTCGAAAAATTCCCTCATTTATTGTCAACTACGTTAAATATTTATGTTATGTTAGGGATATCATTGTGTTTTTACTTATAAAATATTGTTTTGTAAAGGGTAAAGCTTTTTTTATTTTTTATTTTCTTTTTCTTTTCTTTTATATTCTTCTTTCATTCCATCTTATCACTTTTATTTTATAGATTTCTTTAAATCTTTATTAATTTATTAATCAACTATCCATTTTTATAAAATTATAATAACTTTTATATTCTTTTTGTGATTTAATTATTTTTGCTTGTTTGAGTAAGCTATTTACTTTTATCCTTTTACAATTATTTATGCTATATCTTTTTAGAATAAAAACAACCACCTGAACTTCTGACTTCAACACAAAACCCTCACGGCCTCACCTTTCTAAATTTACACATACAACACTTAAATTTTGTTCTAATAGCATAAATAGCACTGTTTTCGCGACCGGATCGGACCGGCCGGTCCGACCGGATCGACCGGCGATCGGTCCGGTGGTCGATCCGGTTCGCTACGATTCGGTTTTGAGGGGTCGAACCGGCCGGTTCTTCCCGAATCGTAGCGAACAACGTGGTGTATGTGTTAGTCCCGGCAACAAAGAGGAAAATACGACAAAATATTTAGACACGACACAAGTATTTAAAGGTAACTGTAAATAACTGTATGGTAAATTACAAATGGTCTTATGTGTTTTTACACACCATTTTGATTGTTGTAGTGATTTTATGACTTTTATAGTTGTTAAAAGTGGTTTTCACGCGTTGTAGTGGTTTACACATGCCGTTACAAAAGTTTAAGTGCATCGTTTACATCACAGTGCATACTTATTAAAAGTCATTTTTTTAAAACATAAAGATAATAACTAGTGCGGCTTCACCTTCTTTTTTCTTAAATCACAACAAACTCTAACTTTCTTTATCATAGGGTATTTTACCCATTGGCGGAGCATAGTTAACACCGGGGGCTCTTTTTTTCGTCGGTAGTGTTAAACTTTAGTCCGGTAGTGTAAATTTTTATATAAAACTCGAGTTCGCCCCCCTTAACAAAAATTATTTTCACCCCCACCCTCCTGCGAGAGTTTTCAAACTCCACCACTGATTCTACCATCATTGGGAAAACATTACTTGATGTTTTTTACATTGTTTTACAACTAAAACAAATTGTATTGCAATTCGAAACTTTAAGAGAATACATGCAACAATTTATGTCGGATTACAAGTTTTGTATGCCCATTGCATCAACAATGAAGTTTTGTCTTCGATATGTGATGATTTTGCTATATTTTGCAGGAGTTAAAACCAATTATAAAATTATATTTTGGATCAACAATTGATACGAGGTTTATAGATCAAATAGGTTCCCTCACCTATCAGACTAGTTACATAATTTAACGTATCCCTTCGATTTATTTTTCAACGTGCTCCTTCTTGAACAGACCCAATTTCTCACCCTACTAACGAGAACCGCAAGGGCTCGGAATCTACATTGATATAAACATACCAAAGAACATTTAGTTTACTTTTGGAAACCAAAAAACAATAAAACGATCGTTTTTTTACCTTTGCTCCATGTGGTGCATATGTAGCTGTTGTTGTTGTTGCTGTTGTTGTCGTTCCTCAAGTTGCAGCTTCTTCCGTCGCTCCTCCAATTCCCTATCCCTCTCATCCAAAAACTGGATGTACTCCTCCCTTCGTATTCAAGACTGCTCGTCCCACTCCTGCATCCACCGCTGATGCTCCTCCCACCGGAGCCGCTGGAACTGCAGCGGCTGCCCCAACAGTTGATCCCTGCGACTTTGATGTTGCAATTGTCGAGTCCGGTTCTTAATCTCATGGTTGATGAGGTGAAACTCTAGTTGTGACACTTGCACATCATGTTCATGTTGCTGTTGCTGCATATTTGGAGTTGATTTTGTTTCCTACAAATCCACATTTACAGTTATTATTAATTATACAAATATCCCAAAAGAGATTGTGACGGTAAATGGTGTATTCTCCAACCAAATAATTATGGGTTCAATAATCTGATGTGTAATTTAATGATAATTATACTGGTAATAAGAATCCACAATTAATTGATCAGTTGGAAAAAGCTCACTTAAAATCGTTTATCTGTAAACCAACCAAAGTAAGCTAGCTAGCCCTGTTGGTTTGCTCGTTTAAATTAATAACGAAAAACATAGCCCTTAAACTAATAACCAACATCAGTATCAAATTAATAACGAAAATTGGATTTTAATAATCCAAATTATTACCTATTGGTCGATAATAATTCATACTATCAATATGGCCGCTAACACTTCCAACTTTCGCTTTTATTACCAACAACAATCCAATGACATAATTTTCAAATTTTACGGTCGATTTGGACTTGATTCGGTTCGCAACAATAATTATGAATGAAATGAAGAAACATATAAGTTAAATTGAGTTTAAAATAGATACAAATCGAGTGTAGAAATTTGAAAATTATGTCACAGAGATTATTGTTGGTAATAAAAATGAAAATTGGGAGTGTTAGCGGGTAAATTAAAGATAACCAAAAAAAACTTAAAGAAAACCTTATTTGATCTAGAAAACTTTACTCATTAACAACAATCATTGGGTTAAAACTTTAAACCCTAGAGTTCACTTTTTCTATTGGTAGTATTAACAATTAATGGTTAGAACTCTAAACCCTAGAGTTTAAATTAACCACTGTTATAATTAATTAAAACTGAAAACATAATCATGTGATTAATTTGAAGCTTAAGGTGTAATTAGTTACCTGAATACACTCCAATAGCCGCTTGCAATTCTTCGATATCACTTTGGGGATTATCATGAATCGATCTGATTTTAGGAGGTATTTATAGATTTGTATCTCAGGGGCGTTTTAGTCTTTTACTAGGTCTATCTGTTTAAACTTTTAAACCAACATCAACACCACACCTTCATCTTTTATTGTTTGACAGCCTAAGCCCTTTTTTTTATTTTGGTTTCAAACTTACGCTAATAAATAAAGTTTCTTTAGAAAGCACCACTGGTTCAAGAGTAATATGTTAAAATATAAGCTCACATTTATACACTGACATCAAATGATGCACTTCTTTGTATTTATTGTTTTGAATGTGATACATAAAATAAAACTTTACGTAATCATTTAAATATATAATTCAAACGTTTTGTCTTTTGGGAATAATTTTCACCAATTTTCATTTCATTTTTCACCAAATTATGCTAAATTTTATTTTTTCTATTTATATTTATATAAATGCATACGAAAATTAAAGCTTTTAGCAATTATCTAGTTACTTATTTGCTTTAACTTATTTGATTTGTAATTTAACCTATTTTATTTCATTTGAATTTCTTCTATAAAACGTCTTTGTTTGTAGTAATTTAAAAAAAATAAACGAAATTACTTGTTTCCCCTTGAATTCGATCGGATCGAATTTGGCTTATAAGAGAATGCGAAGTTCCAATCCAAATCCGATATAAAACCAAATCTGATTCAAATTCATCTATAAAACTAAAAATTAATATAAATCGATAAACTTTAAACGCCCCTACCTAAAATCCGTTATATATATTACGTTTCATTGTCATGACACATTGGTGGGTCTTGTTAAAATCTTAAGACCAAACTTACAATACGATCAAAACACAAGGACCAGTTTAATATTTTTTTCAAAAACATATTTATAAGAGATAAATTTCTTTTAAATGTTCTTTAAAATTAGAAGTATCTACAATAACAATAACTATTACAACACTATACCCATATCTGCCCATCTATTTATAACCGTATTATTGTTATTTAACAGGCTATTCTGATTTTTAGATATATGTCTCATAAGTAAAGAATTTAGGAGTTAAAAAATTAATTATTACTAGATTGTTATGCATATCACTAACTTTTAAGCACTTTAGTAGTTAAATCCAAGCTAGTCCGACTTCTTTTTACACTTTTCTAACATATGTTTTCGTTTTATAGTAATAAACACCACTTCTCAAATCTCATATAACCATATACAAAATGTTATTCAACCTACTCAATTTACAACAAAATTACAAAAATTCAAATCTTTAAGGTTATGACTTATACATGTTCGAACCCCTTGGCGATGGTGATGACCCGCGAAACGTTTCATGGTGGTTCTGTGGGCTCTCCGGTGATCCGGTGAAATCTTCCAAATCGGAGCCCGCGTAATGCTGAATCACTAGCACCGAAACCGTTGTTGCAAAGTCGGATGATGCTAATAAATCACCAATTGCTCCGAGCTCGGGGCACTCACTCCAGTCGGTCAACCCGGCGGTCAACGGTGACACCGTCCCTTGACCTCTTCCGACGATAAACAGGTCGTGTTCGGTGTCGACTGATCGGATTGCGGCCACCGTCTCCTCGCCATTGTTCACCACTTTCTCATTGTAACTAATGGAGTTGTCATTTGAAATCCTCATCTTGAATTGGTTTATAAACTCGTCATCTTGTTGTTTATCGCGTTTGCTGTCTGTGACAACTGTTAGCACCCCCGGGTCTGAGGTGCTCGGGGGTGGTTCTTGGTTGTCACTGTCATCCAGGAAACGCAGTACTGTGAGAGTGTTTCCTGGATGGCTGGACATACGCCATGCGAATGCTAAAGCTTCGCGGTCGTCTGGTCCACCAATGAACACCACTGCAATGTGGTGTCCAATTTGGTTTCCAGCGATCCTGGTGGTCGCGCTAAGACCGCGATCCACCAGGATCCCAACAGAGCAAGGCGCGTTAGCTAAAACATTTTGGTTAATTAACCGGTAAGCAGGGTTAGAGGCTTCCATTCCACCGTCTACAGTTTGTTGCTTGTGAAAGGGGAGGATGATAAACGCTACGCGTTTGTCTTCAGCGACGCTACAAATATCTTCGTGCATCGTGGAGTATGGGGATATCGCGGTGAGTGGTTGAACCGATACGAATCTTGTGTGTTGGTCGAAGGTCTCGAAAGCATTGATGATGTGATCAGATTGGGCTTGTGTTCTATTGGCAGCCGGACGACCAGACCTACGACTATTATGGACGATTAGCATAGCTGAAGCTCGACCCGTTAACTCGACCAAATGGAGGACATATATGGAGAGTGGAGACATGTTTGTTGGATTTGAGGCCTCAAGAAGGTTGATGATGGTGGGCACATTTCTTGGCGTATGGATGCAAACTAGGGTTCTCAATTCGCTATCCGGTTTCGTTTTTAAGATTGTTCTACCTTTGTACGGTGCGAATCTTCTCGCTGGTTTGTAAAGTATTGTCACAGCCGGAGTAATTATGGCGGTCATCACCAACGCGACCACTACCATAATCGCAAATGATTTGTCATCCAGTACCTACAAGTTTAGGGTCATAAAATGTTAGGATGAAAGGACAACACGGTATTTATAAATAAAAAAAAACAAAAAAAAAAACACCACCTTTTGATCCTTTCCAACATTAAGGACAATCATCTCAACTAGGCCTTTGGTGTTCATGAGGAAACCAAGCGTAATTCCGTCATAGAACGGAATCTGGTAGAGTAGAGCAACGAGCAAAGTTCCCGCCACTTTTCCGGCACACGCTAGTACTATCACAAGGGCTAATATGCCCCATGTGTCGGCGCCATCAATCGCGCCTATCGACGTTTTAAGCCCACTTATGGCGAAAAAAAGTGGTAACAAAATACCCGATACAAAATCCTCCAATCTTTCAATAAGTGTAACCCCTAAAGGTCCATTCGGGATCACCAACCCGAAAATAAACGCACCAAACACCGAGTGTGTTCCGATAGCATCTGTTATGAACCCGGATATCATAACACCTGTTAAGATGACACTGATATAGAAATCACTAACCGGTTCGCCCTCTGGGGTCTTTTGAATGACCCAAGAAACCAATGGGCGGACCACATAAACGCAAAACATAATAAACCCGGCACACGATAAAACTACCCATAGAGTAGATAAATTTACGTGTTCGTTCTCGGCTAACGCGATAGCCAAGGCTAGTAGGACCCACGCGCACATATCATTCACGAGTGCTGATGACATCGCGATACGCCCAATCTCCGTGTTAAGTAGCTTGAGCTCGGCTAGGACTCGCGCCAGCACTGGGAATGCGGTCACTGACAAAGCGACCCCGAGGAACAAAATGAATGTGCCTTGTTTGACTCCTTGTGTTTTCTCGTGTAATAGAAAGGAAAAAGATATGCCCATTAGGAACGGAAGGATCATGCCCGCAAACGCGATAAAGATCGCTTTTCTGCCCGTGTGGCGGATCACTGCGATGTCCATTTCGACCCCGACTAAGAAGAGGAAGTAAAGAAGCCCGATGTTCGCCATTGTTTCAAGAACCGTAACACTGTTTAAAGGGAACACTGCTTCCGTAAACGTATCGCTTCGTCCCAACACCGATGGACCCAAAATCACTCCACCCTGTATGTACAAATCATGAAGATAATTGAAACATTACTACATGTACTAATGCATATATACGTTCACTTCTTGACGAGCATAGGATTTATCACAATCACAACAAAAACAAATGGCTTTTAGCGAAATATGTCGTTGATACTTCGTCAGAAAACATGTGTGGGTAATGAATTGTACAGCTTTTCTGATGGAATTTATCGACTGATCACCAACAAAAGTATTATCAACATATTACTGACGGATTTAAATAATAGTTACTATAAAAATATCTATACTAATAAATGATTATATCTGATGACACACAGATTTCATCTCATAAAATCTTTTCCGTCTAAACTTCTTTAATAAACTTTTCACAAATCATGCTATATTTCTTAATTGAAGTTTTATTTTATTTTAAATTTTTTTAAACGAAAAAGGTGAAGTTTTTATTTTTTAACTACCTCAATCACCACCAACTATTTTAGGGATTTTGAATCTAAAATATCAATCATCTTAAGCATTTTTTAACCCTTTAAACTTTATAATCATAAACCCGTATTTTATATAATCGATTTAAAATAAAAAGGATAGAGTTTAAATATTTTCATTTACATATTTGAATTATAGATTTATAACTTATAAACCGTGTAATATACGAGCTAATAATCTAGTGTGTGTGTGTGTGTGTGTGTGTGTATATATATATATATATATATATATATATATATATATATATATCACCCATTATGACGCGATGTTGATGATAGTCATTTTTCTAACAAAACGAGACAAGAATATTGCAACAAGACTTACAAGGATCTCGGAAATAACCCGAGGCTGGCGAAAGGGTTTCAAGAGGAAAACGAGAATACGTGTGGTGAGCACGACGAGAATCAGTTGCAAAAGGAACAGCGGGAGCGAGTACTTCAAGGGGTTATCGCCTTGCCATATCCCTTGGGTCGTAATCATCAACGGGGCGTAGCAAATGATCGTATCTTGTGAAGCATTTTGTGGCGGCATTTTTCGTTATCAATCACTTCTGATTTTAAAGATTCACGTGAAAAAAGTCCTATGTTTTGTAGTGAATTGTGCGTAATTCAAACTAACCCCTTATTTTTACGTAACACGTCGTGCAACAACATTAGAACATTAGAACTTGATCAAATAACACTAGAACTTGATCAAATTTACAAGGGGCAAAATGAGTTCCAAATTATGCGGAACTTCGTACCTTAAAACCATCGATAAATTTGGAAACTTGTTCCCACGATTTAGGAGGAATTTGATGTTTCAAGAGTTTCTCAAAAACTATTGTAATTTTGGTAATTTGTTCACAACTGACGTGGATTTATGATTATTTCTGAAACATCCACTTGTTTGCATACATTTTGAAAATGGTACCTAAGGGGCTAAATTAATAATTATATTGTGAGGTCCATATTTAGTTTCTAAATTAATAATTATCTTATGTTGCATGGGTTGGTATTCAAAGGTTTTTTAAGCCTACTTGAAATAGTAAAAAAAAAAGAGAGGGAGAGAGATATTGATGGTAAAGAAAATAGTTGTGCTGTGTGGTCCATATTTAAAAAAATAAAATAAAATCTTTTGATGGTTATTTTCGATGGTTTGTTAAAAAAAATATCATGATTCGTGTGGTATTGAAATGATAAATTATGGGGGATATAAAGAGAGAATTTTTGAAAAAGATAATCATTTTTTATTGGAAAAATCAAAAGAAGAAAAAACTGAAACCAGAAAGAACATCAATAGTTTGTGAAATTATAAAAGATAAAAAAACATCAAATAATGAATTTAAAAGGGTAAGCTTGAAAAATATCATCAAACTCAGATATCTTATTTTCCTTCAGAACTCTTTTTTTAAGATAAATATAAAACCTTATTTCAGATGATAGATGTTATTTTAATCAGGTCCACCTATTCGTTATGTTATTTTAATCAGGTCCACCTATCCGTTTTTCACTCAGGACCACACCTCCAATCCTCTCAAAAGAAAACTCATTGTTAAAAAAAATCTTTTGATTCAACTCTAAACATTTTATTTAAAGTGATACTTTAACCCATAACCTTATTTTATTTACATATTATTAATAAATCACCTTAACCAGTTTAACTACAAATAATTGGTTCCAAACTCTGTTTTCTTAATTTTTCATAAAATCGTGTCGATCACCCATGCGTTTCACCCATTCAACCCGTCAATCCAAAAATTACACAATTAGGGTATTTTGGTATGTGAATGGACAAAGGAATGGAATGAATAAGGAAATGGAATGGATATGAGAATGAAATGAATCATTACATTCCATTGTTCTGTTTGGTTGCTCTTTAGTAACAAATTGATTCATACCTTTGGCGGCGGTTTCCGGCAGCAGTGGAAGCCGACGGCGGTGGTTTCTAGCGACGGTGGTGGCTGGCGGTGGTTTCCGACGACGGTGGTGGCCGGTGGTGGTTGTTGGTGACGAGCGATCTTGGTGGTCGATTGTGGTTGTTGTGGTGGGTGGTGTTGATGACTAATGATGGAAGAAGGGGGAGTGGATGGAATGAATTTGAGGGAATGAAATCAACTACGTAATTGTTCATTCCATTACCTCCACCAACCAAACATGTATTTATTTATTCACACTCAATGGTTAATTCCATTCCGTCCTTCATTCCTGGACACCAAACGCTACCTTACATCTCTAGTTGATTACATTTCAATTTGTAACATAGTAAACAAAGATTGATGTCACAAAATTAAAAACCATTGAACAGAACACTTTTTAACATAACAAAAATAAGAACATAAACGATAATCATAATTCATAACCTAATCAACAGTTCCCCTGTTACAGTAAGTACCACCAACAATGGTACATCGTACAAATACAAAAGCTAATCAAAAGGCAAAAGGCCTCACCTTTTTTTCCCATATGACAAATGTACACCTTTCAATGCACAGTGTACAAGCCATCAAAGCACTCTAGCTCCAGCAAAAGAACTTAAGCTTTTTACTAAAAAAACTTACAAATTTGGAGGCACCCACCATAGGGTGCCTCTCTTTCTCCTAGTTAGATGTTCCCTAAAACAGATCAGTAAAAACAAACACAAATTCTAACCTCACTTTTGTCACTTATATACATAGATTGTGGTGCGGTTTATCGGTAAATCATGCTTCTTCCATGTTTTCACTTGTATGCTCGCCTTTTTCACCGAGTGGTGAATCATTATCATCACGGGCCGAGCTCGGGTCTTTCTCTTTCTCATGGGACTCGGGGTCAGGGTGGTCGCCCCCTTGAAGTGGCCCGTTGTCATTGGAACCGTCAATGGGCTCAACGGGCTCTAGGTTTTCTTTAGATAAGAAAGGAAAAGTTCCGGGCTTGATGTCATTGATATTGGCGGGAATCAACGAGAGGATGTTAGGTTTCGTTTCTAGATCGACCCAACGGTCTCCAAGCCAATCTCTTGAAACCCTGATGTTCTCTTTGTGCAGTTCAAGAACCAAATTTTCACCTGTTGTCAACAGAAGAAAAGCATTTCAGGTGAAAATACAATACTACGGGGGTTTCGAGTAACGGGTTGAAACGGGTCATTTTTAGACCGCTACATCTTTGGAAAAAATAATAATTTGAAGGAGTGTGCATTTTCAGTGGAACTTTAGGGGACTTTCATAACCCTTGCTTATGCAACCCATTTTAGTATCCATAAGTAACTTATGGGTTGAAATTACCATCTCTACATGTGACCCGCTATCAATAAAATTATAAGCTAATTGACTCGTTATCAATAAAATATAACCCCGCAGTACCATTTTCACATGAACGGATTAAAATAGATGTGTTCACTAGTATACCCACAGGCATCAAGTATGACTGTTTTATGATAAAAACTTGATCTTAAACTCACCTATAAAACCGCCTTGAAATATCAATATTCAAACACATTTCTAATATTTTTATAATTTTGTTAATTTCAAGTTTCTAACAACTTCACATATTAATAACATAATTTTAAGATTATATAATGTATTAATATAACTGGTTTTGGTGCGGGTAAAAAAGTTCTAGTGATCAGTATCACCTAACACCATACATGTCCCCAAACCCGCGAACCTTTAAAACTAATCCCATAACCCAGTCCCATACATTTTCAGTTATAACTAAAACATTATGTAATCTGTATTTTAAGAAAAACACACATGTGAACAAGTCAACCCACCCAGATTTATTCATGATAAAAGTTCAACTGCTCAAGTTACTATGATTTGGCTCAAAAAACATAAATCAAGATTAAAATTAAAAAAAAACAAAAAAACTAGAACTTTTATGATTTAAATCAAGAAACTTACCAGGAATATAAACTTGAATATCTCCATGATTGGATTCACTGATTCCAGTCACAACCCCTTCCCACCACCCGTCACTCCACCATCCATCAACCGGTGATCCAATCTCCAATGCAATGTTTGTTTCATTCTCCATGCGAGCGGGCCTTGCAGTGGGCCGGCCCGAGCATCTTATCCCGAGTTTATCAGGCATGGACAATCTAAAAGCTGGAACCCATTCCTTAAAAAGACAAAAAAAAGTCAACTCCTTTATCAACATCTATCATGTAATCAGATTGTTCAAGAAATATATAAATCAGAAAACTAAACAGTTGAGCCCATCTATTTTCTTGTTAATAACTTAACATACTTATAATTAGCTCAGGATTCCAAAACCTGCAAAATCAAGGATCATTTTTATTAATTTTGTTATGCCACTTGTATATTGAAAACCTCCTCAAAACCATTAACTTCTAAAATCAGATTATTGGTATACTAATAGTTTCATGAAACAATATTTAACTTATTATGTATTTTACATGAACTAAAACTAGACCAAAAACAGTAATGTCGGGTAAATACCCAACCTGATCAAACCCATTGTAAGCCCTCCAAATATTTAAACTTTTTTACCCGAACCTAGTTAGACCTTTTGACCCACAACCGGACCTTCACGTTTGCCATAAACAGGCACCACAAAAGCAAAGGCAATAAAAAGTGTGACCCACAAAAGAAAATAATAATAATTAGAATAAGCAAAATCATACCTCAAGATTACCAGTTCCGCCTTCCTCCTTCAAATCATCATATTGGACTTTTAACCGTTTCTTAGCAACTTGCACTATAGTACACCTAAACCAGCATCCACGAATACCACTATCTAAGCACAACAATTCTATCTTGTCATTAACCTTAAAGAGCATTGTATTTAAACCCTGATTCTTCACATACTTTGGGATAAGCTTTCTTCTCAAAATCTCATATTTCACATCCATGTTGGACAAATCACAAGACGCCATCTGTCGCCCTCTAGAACTCCTAGGTCTTTTAACTCCCAACTTAACACCATCTCTCGGGCTATCTTCTTCATCTTCTAGAAAATCGGTATCAAGAACCGAAAAAACAGGTTGATCAAAATACCCACCTAATTTACTCAATTTAAATGGTTTCACACGATTGTTTTTGAATTGTCTCAAACAAAGATGAACCCGAGTCAATAGGTCTTCTGGGAGTGTAGACACGCACTTCTCATAATGTTCACTAGCCAACACAAGGGCCAGGCCATCCACACACTCGGCACTGATAACTTGTGCATAAGGTGTGATAAAAACCTCTTTTGGATGAGGGCTTTTAAGAGTAACGGCAGCTTGTACTTCTTGATTGTGATGAAACCATCTAACTTTGACTTTCTTTTGACCTTTTCGATCTTCATACATATCTTCAAGGTATGCAAGGTGAGATTTTTCCTCTTCGGCCATAACATAAACAAATGATTGTACCTGAAAAATTCACACAGCTCAATTGTATAACGTACACCTAAATATATAAAAGTTAGAAAATACTTTCCATGTCACCAAAGACTCTTGTAAACCCTCCCCCACTGTATATTCTTTTTAGTCTCTCTTTTCACATTACCTTCAAAACCATCTCCACCTCTCTCTCTATTTAAAGGGATCAAAAATTACCAGCATTGCTAAAACAAGACAACTAGTAGATAAAAAATGGAAACAAAACCAGACGATTTGGTAACTTAATGGTTCAATTTAAAGTGTATCCTTAATATTGTATAGCCCCACATCGTAACAGGTTACCCACAGTAAAAAAATGCACTTAATGCACATTTCTACTTTAGAGCCCATACTTACAAAAACCTTAAAAACAGGAAAATACTTTATTTTCATTATTTTAGGTCACTTGGTCCAAGAAACAGCTGCCACTCAATTTGAAACCCACGTAATAATTTCCATTCAACTACTGATTGTGTGTTAATATGCCCTTTGAGTTTTATATATAATCTTTCCAACCGTCTTAGTGTAGATCAATTTTTAAAAAATTTTGTTTGATTTGCAAGACTAAAACTGGTTAATTATTTAAAGAAAGACGTTTATATATAATGCAAGTGTATCATCTTGATATACAGTGTAAATCTAGAAAAACAAACTTACCGCTATTGTAATCCCATTTCTGCAAAATGCTGGGAAATGTTTAAGTTGTTTACCACAGATCCACGCTGCACCTGACCACACTATATCTGGTATCCGTACATTTAGATTTCTTGCAAGATGGTTCTGAAATGAAGCACCGACTCCCGAAATGTGATCACTTTTAGGGGATTCTGAATTTAAATTTTCAAAAGAAAATTATGTTACTACTATAAAATTTCATGAAAATAGCCGAATGCACAACAATTTTGTAAACATCTGACATGCCGCCTTTTTACAACAGCACCCTTTATAAATTATTAATACCACAAACGATAGCGTCCACACGAAATAAATGAAATTGAACAGGGTATTTATGTAATTCAACAGTGGGTGCATCTATATGAAAGATTGCCACTATATTGGGAGAATATGGAACAACAATACGACAAAAAAACGTCATCACTCATCATTATTATAGTAACTGCCATTGCCATTCATACAAGATGGTGCATGCCCTACAGGTTTTTTTGTAGGGTTTTAAAGGAAGTTAATACAGGGTTTTCAGTTGAATACTACCAACAGACAAACATAACATTTAAGTATTCTACAAAGCATTGCTAATATAAGCCTTTACATAAATGAGCTAAAAATAAGCCACGAGGATATCTTTTTTTATCCAAATGTAGCAAAAGGTCTCTATGTCTTCAGTGACAATTGCAACTTGAAGTTGATCTATTACAATTATAACATTTAGATCAGAGCAATTGGATTTCAAGAGTCGTGTAAAGAGTAACAAAGAGAAATGATTGTTGCGATAAATGTAAAATGACACATCTACCCACAACTTTCAATAGATTATCTGAATCATAACATTTGTGGTGCAATTTTACTCAAAACACATTTCAAAACAACATCCAAGAAAACAATATTTTTGACCTTGCATATGATACATTTTTCACAAGAAACCCTACAATAAAGACCAAGTAAGTACTCACTAATATATCATCAAATGGAAAACACTAGAAAAAACAGTTTATAACGATCAATTGCAACTAAAACATACAAAACCAATAAAACAAGCTTCATGGTAACATATATAAAGCTTCATGTATATAGATATAACAATCGCAGAACACTCATAAACATTTATAAACATCTCAATATATGATGTGTGCAACTGTTTAGTGAAAGTTCAAGACACTTACTAGAATGTTCACCTTGTCGGTGCTGTTTGGATAGCATAGAAGTAAGCCAATTCACAACCTCTCTCCTAGATCTCCATCTGTACCCTGCATTGACCGAATTTTCGCCCTCGTTGGCTTTCAAAAACTCCTCAGCCACCACATAGAACATATGCCTAACACTTCTTTCGGTCCCTACAACCGCTAAAACCGATTCACCCCAGGTATCTTTCAAGAAATAGTGAACTACCCTTTTGCCCCTTTCTTTCGAAACATAGTGTTCTTTCCATTCCACAAAACATTGACTATTTGCAGCCATGTTTGGAACAATAATCAGAATATGCCCACTTGACTAACAAGACATGTTAGAACCATAAACTGAAAACCCTAATTCACAAAAGTAACATTGTAACCAACACCCAACCCACCATAACATTTAACAAACAACCATTTACCCTACAATTCATACAACCCTAAGATGTATATTCAAGTCAAAAGGGAACTTTTCAGCTGCCAAAAAGCCCAACAATCTTGCACAAATTTAACCTAGAAAACACCAAATCCGCAGCAAAAACATGCCAAAAGCCTCGATTAAAACCCTAAAATTCAAGAAACAAGAACTGGGTATCTCCGAAAACTAACAAACAACCGATATACCAACTACTTTCTTGAAGATCTGACTATAAAACATCAAGAATTCTGACCCAATTCACATAAAGGTCAAGACTTTGAAAACCCTTTTGCGAACCATGTGCAGGAGTCTAACAAGGCTAAAGGCCACCACTTTCACGGTGGTTGGATGCGGCGGATGACGGTGGCGGTTGGTGTAGGCTCACAAAACAGTCTTGAAACGTGAGGGTCTTTTGGGTAGGGTGGATATACATATGGAGGTAGGAAGAGGGTGAGATATGGGTGTGTAAGAATGGTGAAACTGTGAGATTGTGGGAGTGGTTGCAGAGGCAGCTGATGGTGATGATGGTGGTGGTGGTGGTTGGCGGTGGTGATGACGGTGGTGAGAGAAGAAAGCGGTGGCCGGCCGGTGAGGAAAAGGGGGCAAAGAAACTATCAAGAAATCATCATGTTGAAAGGGGAGAGGGTTTTGTGTAATATATTAATGTGTGTGATGTGCTGAGTAACCCTGTGGGAACCACAATATGACGCCCAGCAAGTCCGCATTGAGTGACTGGCTACAAAGCATGGTGACTAGTGAATTTTTTTCTTCAAAAGGTTTTTTGACAGCATCTGAATCAGGTTTTTAATGGTTTAGATGTTTTAATAGTTTATTATTTGATGGTTCGGATTGTTTGTTTCACAAGTAAATGTTTGAATGGTACAAACATTTGTCTCTGAATGGTTAAACATTATATTAATACTGAATGGTTAAGGAGTCTAATACTGAATGGTTAAAAAATCTAATACTGAATTGTTAAGAGGTCTAATGCTAAATAGTTAAAAGATCTAATACTGAATTATTAAGAGGTCTAATGCTGAATGGTTAAGATTTTTTATCTAAATTAGTCAGACATTTGTCTTTGAATAATTAAATGATATACTGGCTCTTAATGGTTCAGACCTCTTAATGGTTAAGACATTTTATTGGTTCAGCGTTTAATCATTCGGATTTTGTCAAACGGCCCCTTATTTAAGTTAAAGTATATAGAATTTCTTTTGAGTTGTGGATTCGGGTTTTTTTATGACAAGTTAATGTAAGTTAGTTGTTTGACTTACGTAGAGTAAAATATATAAGGTAACATCTAAAAGTATAATCTATTTATAGGGAAAATCATAAAAGAGTTTTCTTTTTCTTTTTGCGTGTGACATTTTTTTGAAGTTGTAATGTAATTAATTGTGAATATAATCTTCAACGTATGCAAAGTCATGGTGCGCAGATGGAATGATGAAAATGTCTTGAAGTGTTGTATGTTATTGATTTGTTATTTACAACAAATGTTTTTGTCGCGGATCTAGGGTCAAATTACTCTCAAAGACTGACATCCGATTAAGAATTTTATATCCTTTGACAATACATTTTGAATCAATTTTCTATTTGTTATACTTGAATGTTTTCGTTGTGTGCGTTTTAATGATTTTCTTGATTTTAAGAATTGTGTTTGTTTATAATTTATCACTTGTAAGGATACCGAGTTTGAGGCATTACAAGATCCAAGACATCATTTACACCTAGATAACACCGAGTTTTTTTTTTCCAAAATAGTGTAAATAGAAAATTTATTTACTAAAATGGTATAGTTAGAAAAGTATTTACCGAAATGGTGTAGTTTTAAACTTTTATTATTTGTCACTCCTCTCATTTGTTTCTTAAAAACATTTTTAAACCACCTTTTTTTTAATGTATATTAAACCATCTTAAACTTAAATTTATAGAATATAAACGATGGGGAAAAACATCTCATGTATCCAAAAAAAAATTACACTTGAGTGGTTCTTAACTATTCTAATTTTGCTTTGAAACTCTAATTTTGTTATTTTTGTTTACTATTTAAAATACTAAAAGTTAGATTAAAATACTAAAAGTTGCACTATTTATAGATGTTATAGTCCTCTATTATTTTTATATGATATATTGAAAAAGAATAGTCACATGTTTAACAACATCCGACTAAAAATATTAATACTTTAAAATAACAACCAGAGTATGATCATAGTTAATGTTTGAAAATCCAAAATAAAATTGATAGGCTTTTATGCAAATGTTTTTTAAGACTACAACGACGCAACACGCTGAAAATGATGACCGGAATCATGACCCATTGGATCCTGACCGATCTAAACACAACGATGGCGTGAAGGCACCCTTGGAGTTTAATCCCATAATTTAATTAATTACAAAAAGTTATCGCATGCAGGCAAATTTTATGGGTTTTGAATCGTTTGAACTTTATTATTATTATTTATTATTATCCTTTTTCTGTTTCTATCTCTTGGTTTGTTAAGGGTAAAATGTTGGATTGGTTTCAATATTCTTGAGCTTTTATCATTGTAGCTTCTATTAAAAAAAATTAAAAAATAATAAAAATACGACCTAAAAAGCTAAAAGAAATAAACAAATTTATTTCGTTTTAATACACTGCACATTAAATAACGTTTCTATAAACCATGTTCAAAGAAATTCTTATTTTTTTTTGGAAAACTAAAAAGAAATCTATTTTTAAACATTTTTTAAATTTAAAGATATAATCTCTAGTTGAACTAAGATTACATTTCAATATTATTTTGTAAAGTAGTGAATACGAGTTTTTTACCAAAAAGGTGTAGTTAGAAAAATTATTTACCAAAAGAGTGTAGTTTGAAAATTATTAGTTTTCAAACATTTATGTTTCTCCCTCGTATTCTCATTGGATATTTTTATTAGATAATTTTGAATGTTATTTTAATTTATTAAATACAATACCTTAAGAGATTTAGAAATGATTTTAAATATGGCTATTTTAGTTGTGCGTCTAGACATATTTTTTAATTTCTTCTGATTTTTTTTATAAGAACAGTTTTTAAAATGATTAGTTGTGCTATTAAAATAGAAAAACTTTTTTTTATTTCATAACAGGTTTTGAAAAAAAAAAAATTGTTTTTTTTTCTGCATATTGTTTTAATATGTTTAATCTTGGTGCCCCTTCTTTTACGAAACAAATATTTTATTTTATTTTTCTGTTTGGATTTAATTTATTTTTTTAATAATTTATAATAGTAAATTACTATCTAATATATATTTAAATATATAACTTTGTTCGATTATTTTTCTTTGTATTCGAATAATCTTTTCACTTAAATCCAAGTTTTCCTAAACTTTTCATTGAAGTTGCTCGGTACATAAAAACACACGTTTATAACCCATAACCTAAGTCAAATTGATCTATTAATGTAAAAAAGTTAAAGATGTTATCATTCCACTAAAAAGAAGTTAAAGAAATCAAGAATATTTATATTTTACTAGAACGACTAAATATTTTAAATATATTTTGAAAGAAATAAAAAAGATTTTTGGAAAACTATTTAAAAGTTCTATATGAAGAACATTTCTAAAAGGTTAAGAAATCATTAAAAACATTAAAGGAAATCATTTGTAGAATATCCAATAATAATAAAAGAGAAACAAAATTGTATAAAAATACTATTTTGATAAATAGTTTTCAAACTACACTATTTTGGTAAATAAGTTTTGCGTTTACACCTTTTTGGTAAAAAAACTCGAATAAAAATAGTACACTATTTTAGTAAATAAAATTTTCAACTACCCCATTTTACAACCTCTCTTGAAGAATACATGAAGAACAATAATGATATAAATTGCTTACTTGACCCCTAATATATCCCAACATGTTTAATTTATTGTATACCAGCGGTAAAACTTCATAATTTTCACTTAAGCATGTATTTCTTGAACATTGCCACTAGAACTATAAAAATATTCGAATATTTATAACTTATCAATGCAACTTTTTATTTTTCGTTGTTATAGTAATATGTAACTTAATCATACGAAATACTTATACTTTTATGAATTATATAATTTTTAGATTTTCAACTCGTGTATTACACGAGTTTACTAAGCTTGTAAAACATAAAATAATCAAGACTTAAAATACTAGAATCATGATGTCCTTTTCACCGCCTCAAAGTTTCTTAAGCACGTGCACAATAAAGATGATAGCTCTAATGTCACACCTCGACCAAAGCGGCGGAACATGTCGGGCGCAACTAAGACTGTTCAAATGCACACGACACTACTAAAGTGACAATATTTAATCAACTCATTCATTTCATAACATATTCTTACAAATACAAAAAAATAAATAGTTCTTAACTAATAACCTAACGGTCCAAAATAAAATAACGTCTTTAAATATTCAAGCAACCGACAATCAAACCTGTAACATTGCATAAAATATGTTTTGTCAACATGTATGTTGGTGAGCAATTCCATTACTTTATAAATATAATATAAGGCAAAAATCCACAACTCAAATATGTGAAACCGTAAATAAAAACGACTATTGAGGTATATAAATCATAAATATAGAGACTCCTTTCTAACTGATAAAACTATCATATTACAAGAAGGAGCGTATGATCATACTTATTGAGGATGAGGACGAGGCTAACCGATCAAAAGCAATAAACATGTAGCAATTAATCATATGAGGTATGTAACATACAATTGGATAATTATTCTAAGCAACACATAACCTAGAGGTTGTGGGTTGAGGATCTGAGTGTTAAATCATTTTTTTGGTTGAGTAAGTATGCTTGCTACCCCCTAAGTATAGAAGAGAAAATAGGGATGAAATTACTCACTTGGAAAAAAAATGGCGTTAATGAATAAACTTTGAATAAAATCCTCAAGTAAGCGAGTCTGGCGGTTTAACGTGCGTGTTCTAGATTGAAAGATATTGAGTAAGTATTGAGTCTTGAAGATAAAATATAAATGATATAAAAGTTCATAAAAATAAGGCTTGGGTTTTCAGGAGTTTTGGTTATATTTTGCAAAATGTGTTTAAATAACGTAAGTATAAAATGAGTTTTTACAAGAAAACGGGTCCTTGATGTTTAGTTTTACTCAACCATTGTTAAATTTACATAGGGGAGTTGGTTTAGTGCTAGTATGCACGATCCCGTTTATGTAAGCATCAAGGTCCGACTTACACCCTCTTAAACCCGAGTTTGAGACTTTAATTAATAAATAAATTCGCTTGAACCCGATCTTAGTATAAAACCAAGTTTGGTTCCGTCATACCATAATCTTATTAATATAAATAATATAAAGTGAAACATAATTTTAAAAAAAAGTAGGAAAGAATTTTTTTTTTTTGCGTTTTGAACGGTGACTAGCTCGTTAAGACGATAAGTTCGACTTTTACTCGGGTTTATTTTTACTCGAAACTTGGTTTGAGCTAATATTTGTTCTAACACTTCTAAAATCTTAAGTAATATGAGTAATATAAAGTAAACATAACTAAAAAGATAGGTTGAACTTTTGGTGGTTTGAACATTGACTAACTCGTTAAAACGGGTGTTCGGTTTTACTCGGTTTTACCCGAAACTTGGGTTCAAGCCAAGATTTGTTCTACACCTCCATATCAACCATATAATAACTAAAATATCAAGAAAATCTCAGATCTAAAGTGTTTGATGTAACATGGTCGCTTAAAAGTTATTTAAAGTGCTTAAACGAGCGTTCGGTTTGGTTCGGTCTTTGACTCGGTATGGACTCGAGGATGGTCACCACATATCCAAAACCATTGAACTAAAAATAAGGTAAAGTTTTCAGGTCTAAACTCAAACAAGAAAGTTAAACGAGTAAACTTCCCGAAAACGACTCAAACGGGTCTAAAATGCATAAATATGAGTTTGAATGTCCACAAGACTTAAATAAAGATGAAAATGGTTTTGTAAACATAAAATAACTTAGAAAAACGGAAAATATTCAAAAACACATACCCGAAATGATTTGAAATGCAAGATTTGGTTCCGTTGACTTTTTAAAGTCAAACTTAAGCAAAACTAGCTAGAACAACTTACAATATCAAAACTTTTGGGAGAAGAAGATGAAAATATGCAGGTGAAATGGTTGAGAATGAGTGGTATTTATAGGGAAAGATTAGGGTTTGAGGAAATGGGTAATGCGTTTGTCCGGTGGGTAAAATGGTGCACTTTGATTCTTTTATTTAA
>BJCM01252111.1:0-13097 GCA_018326385.1 Flaveria bidentis
TTTTCTTCATTGTTCTTGACATCATTAAAGATGAAATCAGATCTGAAAACTAGATAAATCCAGCAACCAACAACTCTGATACCATTTTGCTAAATTAATATTTCCAATTCATTGAGTTTAGATCTTAGGATTCATCTCGTTCAGATCTAGAGATCAAAATTAAGATGGGTGGACGTGTGTGAATCAAAGAACAAAGAGATGGATGATAATAATGTTATGATTTCATTGATGTTGATAAACAAGTTACAATAAGAATCATAGATGGCTGGTGAAATCAAACCCACCCATAGGAGAGGATTTCTCCTTGGATGGTGATTTACACCATGAGAAACACACACATAAAAGCCACACTTGCAAAAATGCACTAGTGGGTCTATTTATACTAATATTACAACATGACCTAATTTTAACTTTCTAATTGTCTAGATGTTGACTTTGTCATGTTGAATTGTCTTGTTTTGTTGTAATCAACTTGGTCTTTGAACTTGTACAATGAGATCTTCAGTTGTCTGTAATTATGATTTGGTAAGCTTTAGTTTATTCCATTGTTGAAACCCAACAACTTGATAAATGGATAATTTCAGGAATGAAACATGACGTTTTGTGTAAATCACAATGGGGGCTAGGATTAAAACTGGTTTGGGTTATGAAAATGCTTCAGTTTATCCTCCTCCTACTACTTATTGTTATTCACCAATGCCGGTTCCACACCCTTCAAATGATTTCATTCAACCAAATACTAACAATTTGTCTATAGGTTTAGAAGGTGTTAATCCAAAGGACTTATGTGAGCAATATGGTTATGGACCAACGAGTGGACATGGATGCAATAGTTTTAATACACCTAAATCTCAACAATCTATTCTAGTTCAAGTAATGTTTTTGTTTCTCAAAATTTTGTCTCAAACATTAACTTGTGTTCAAGTGGTTGTTTCACTTCTTTATTGATTGATTTCAGATGTAATAATGATGCTTCAAATGCTTATGTGAATGAGATTGTTAAATTCTTTTATCAATTATAAAGATAAAACAAAAAGTAACTGCTTTGAAAAATTCTTTTCTACTCCCATTTCAGCACTTACCCCAATTAACATTTCATAATCTAATGAAAAGGTAAAATCCCTGATGATGCATTAACATTTGTAACTAATAATTCTTTAAAAGACAAAATCAGAACTAGAGAAATGTATGAGACCTATAGTGATAATGATTAAAGCTTATCTGAGTGTGTTGAGGAAATATGTATAGATAAAATCCCAGAATTGTTGCACAATATACCTAGATTAAAATCCCATTGCTTTAGAAAGTGGTAAAGATTGTCATGTAGTTAAAAACTGCCTAAGCTCTATCTTAAACGTGTGCATAAGATTTCTTTTGGCAGTAGATTAACACAAATTGTTAATAGTTTTTTTTGCAAAAATCTTCTATCCCTAAATCTAAAGTTGTCAAAACTTGGGTTCCTATTTCAACCGGTTAAATTGATCATTCTATTTTTGCAGGATTCATTCACTAAAGTTGTAAATAGTTTTTGGCATGTTGATAGTGGATGGTCTAGAAATATTACAGGATTGAAGGATTTATTGAAAAGTAGTATCATCAATGGAGGGTATGTAGCATTTGATAGTGACAAGAAAGGTGATAAGATGATTGGTCAAGGCAAGGTATCAAATGGATCTCTCACATTAGAGAAAGTAAATTTTGTGTGAGAGTTTGCATATATTAAGCATCTCTCAAATATGTGATAAAGAAATTTTGGTACTATTTCTCTTAAATTAATGCTTATTTCAGAGTTTCGGGTTTTATGTTTCTAACGAGATGGTGCTCATGCGAGCCCCAAGAAAAAAATGATATCTATCTTCTTGATATGGGATCTAAAGAATCAACATCCATGTCACTTGCCTTCTGTCTAAAGATTCATCTTCTAAATCATTTTTGTGGTATTGTAGATTGAGTCTTGTTAATTTCATGAATATTAACAAATTGGTTAAAAACAATATTGTTAGGGGATTACCATTAAAAGACCTTTTTTTGTTGAGAAATGTATGACATGTGCCAAAGGAAAACAACATAAGAAACCTCATAAACTAAAACTTGAAAATAGCATTTCTAATCCCCTCGAGTTACTGCATACTAATTTGTTTGGCCCAATCTGTGTAAAGTCAATTGCTAAGAAATATTTTTGTCTTGTTATAGATGATTTCTCTAGATATTCATGAGCGGTAATTTTAGCTCATAAAGAAGAAGTTGCCAAAGAGTTGCAAAAATTAATTCTATTAATTAAAATGATAAGCAAGAGGAAGGTAATGACTAATTAAAGTGACAACGGTACCGAATTCAGAATTAATATCCTTGACTCCTTTTGTGCAACCAAAGGAATTTTGAGACAATTCAGCGCGGCTAGAATACCTCAATAAAACGGTGTTGCTGAAAGAAAGAATTGCACCCTAATAGAAGCTGCTCATGCCATGTTGATTGAATCTTCTTTGCCAATCAATTTGTGGGCTGAAGCAGTGAATTGTGCATTCTATGTCCTCAATCAAGTTTTGATTATGAAGGATAAAATGAAGACTCCTTATGAAGTGTTTCATAAAAGGAAGCCGTTGATTGATTTATTTCGTCCATTCGGTTGTTCTTGTACCTTGCTCAATGCTCATGCACAAAATAAGAAATTTGGTGCTATGTCAAATAAGTGTTACTTTGTTGGTTACTCATCCTCTCAGAAATCTTATTGTGTGTATAACAAGAGAGCACGTATCGTGCCGGAGTCATTTAATGTTGATTGTTAGGAATCTATTTCTTATGATATCAAAACAGAACCAGCATGGTTCTTTGACTCAAATACTGTATACAACTCCATCAATCTTTCAGTTTTTTAAGATGATGTGTCTTTCTCCAATGTTCAAACAAACATTATTCCTCCAGATCCATTACCTCAAGTTCCTCCCAATTCATCATTTGACCATCCGACCTTAGTTGACCTTCTATCTTTGTCATCATTTGGCATTCCACCCCCACCTATTTCAACATCTATTCCTTCAACACAAACCTCTACTCCATCTCAAACTTTTCTATCAACCCAACATATTCAACTATCTTCTTCACCTTTATCTACACAATCTTAATCCATTAGCCCACCTCAATCCAATCCATTACCTTTAACCCCTGATTTTGAATCAATGAAAGATCATCCTCATGATAACATTTTTGGATCCATTATTGATGGTGTTAGGATGTGGAGTCAATCTAGTTTGATAAGCGTGTGCTTATTCTCTTGTTTGATATCCCAATTTGTTCCAAAGAATGTTCATGCAGCTCTTTAGGATTCTTGCTGGGTTGAGTCCACGCAATTGGAACTTTAACAAATTAGCAAAGTTAAAATGTGGATGCTTATTGATCTTCCACCAAGCAAATGCCCAGCTGGCACAAAATGGGTGTTACAGAACAAATTTGATGATTGTGGCATTGTGGTAAGGAATAAGTCAAGGTTGGTGATTCAAGGATTTGCTCAAGAAGAAGGGATTGATTACACAAAAATATTTGCTCTCATAGCCCATCTTGAAGCAATCATAATTTTCCATGCTCATGCTACTCATAAGCAATTCAAAGTTAAAGATCAAGTATAGGTTGGACCCACCTTAGATTAAATTATGTTTATATTTGATTGTAATAGGAATAAGGCTAGTTTCCTTTTGTATGTTTAATGTTTTGTTTTGTTTTCTACCTTGCGAAACTATTAGCGAAACTATAGTTTTGCTCATAGTCAGCTGCTAGTTTCATCCGGCGAAACTGTGTCTTATGCAGGATAGTTTCGCTAACTACGAAACTGTCAGTGAAACTATCATTACAGTTTCGCAAACTATGAAACTGTCAGCAAAACTATCATTACAATATCTAGTTTTGATCTTGTATAGGCATCCTTGCAAAAACCCTAATAGTATATTCTTATTGCAAGTGTCCATTGTAAGCTGGTTTATCACATAAATATATTGAGCTTTGTTACTTTTATTTTATTGGGTCATTATTGCAATATATGTTGAATACTTTTGGGTTCTTCTTCTTCATTATAGGGTTTGGTGTTTTTTGTTAGTGTTGATATTGAACAATTGAACCTCTCAAGTGTACTGAAATTCGATCAAATGGACTAATTAAATGGTATCAGAACCTCTGCTCTTGATTGCTTGAGGTTTTTGATAGTTGAAGTTCAATATCACAAGTTTATGAATTCTGGATAAAATTTCATTGTATTTGATATGGAAGTTGATTGAAATTTGTTTACTATTGGTTGGTAAAGCTTTGGTAATCATCAAATCTCAAGTTCATTGAGATTTAGGTGATTTCAGATTGACTTCGTGTTAAAAAATTTCCTAGATTCATCAGGCAACATTTGAAGTTCTACCAGCAAAACTACCATCTTCATCCTGCAAAACTACAATTGTTTTGCACTTTGTTGCTATTTTGAGCATCTCAGTGAAAGTATAGACTTTAAACGAAAGTTCAGCAGTGCTTGTGTCCAACTTCCAAGCAAAACTACTGTTGAAATTACCTCTGAACGAAAGTTCAAGCTTGTTTCGTGCGAAACTGTCGGTGAAACTAAGCATTTTCAAGTTTTTGGCTAACGATACTGCTGCTGAAATTACAAGCGGAACTAGTGTTCTCTCTACAAAACTAGCTCACTCCAGCGAAACTACTTTTTCTTTTGCGAAACTAGCATGTCAAAGATGACTACTCTCACTCTTGCTGATCTAGAAAGTGTAGCACCCAACAACCCCCGAGACTTATCAACAGAGACAATTTTGAAGATTGGAAGAGATGTTTCAAAACATTTTACTTCTACATTGATCATAATCAATGGGAATCAATCATCTCTGGTTCACACATACCAACCGTTACTGTTGGTGATGTAGTTTCTTAAAACAAGGACCTAACTAAGTTCAATGAAAAAGATCTAAAGTTGATTAATAGAGATAAGAAAGCTTTCGGAGCATTAACTCTATGTCTTGCACCAGACATCTACAATTGTTTTGCTGAACACAAGAATGCTAAGTCTCTCTTTGATGCCTTCTGTTAGTTTTATGATGGAAATGATGAGTTGGTAACACACAAGGGCATCCAAGCTGAAAAGGAGTTTAACTCATTTGTGCTATACAAGAACGAGAGTCTCACTGATCTTACAAACCGTTTTCTGACACATTCCAGCACATTGAAGAAATATGATGAGAAACTCGCCAAAAGTGAGCAAGTGAATAGATTGTTAGACTCTCTCCCACCTTAGTGGAGTTTACAGGTGAGGATTTTAAATCAAAAAAGAGGTTTCACTGATTACAAGCATATGGACATCTTTAATAATCTTAAATCATTTGAGTTAGACATGAAGAAAAGGGAGTTTAATCAGACCATGATGCCATCATTTCGTTTCACTCATAATGTTGCATTGCTTACTTCCAGTGCAAGCTCTCCAATGCAGGCATCGAGACAAGGAGGAGTAAATACTGGTGACCATTCTGGTGGTAGTGTTAATTTTGGTAGAGATCAAGCTAACTCGAAAGCAAATGCTAGAACGTCAATTCCATCTGAAACGATGCCTCTATTTGGCATGTTCGTACAGAATTATGAGACATTAGTGGCTGGAGAGTTGAAGGGAAAGGAATGACCATGGAGGATATGTATTAGGTGGATCCTGATGACTTAGAACAGACTAACATTCAGTGGTGTTAAGTCGCTGGAACGGTTGACATCCGAGCGTGTTCTTCACGGTAGGAAACAAAAACCCAAACCAAGAGACAAACAATAACACAAACTATAAAATGGATTCATTGATAAAACCTAATGATTACAAGCTCGTTACAACTTAAGAATCACGACTCTTGGCAAAGGGGATCGAGCATGATCTCCCCTCTCATCCCATAACACCTAGGCCCCCGGGCACAATCCTTTTTTCTCTACACCATGAAACTTGTATTTATAGGCCTCAGCCCATATTAGATGCGACTGGGCCCATTTGTGCGATTGGACCATGCGTATGGTTCAATCGTACGACTAAACCATAAGCATGGTTCAATCGTACGACTGGACCATACTTATGGTTCAGTCTTACGAATGGCCCAATCACATATCTCAGTCGCACGACTGGTCCATTAGCATGGCTCTGTCGTACGACTGAGTCTCATTCGCATATGCTCATGTGAATGACCCCATTTCATGTGTTTACAACATATCAGGTGTATTACATTAAGCCTAGACTATTCGTCAAGCGACGGACACACTATATATGACAATATATGCTCCAACAAATTCTCCCTTTGACGTTGCTTGCGAATAGTAGATAACACCTCTTACAATCTTCAGTCAATCTTTGCTCCGGTGGCTAATAGAATCATATGAAAAACCATATTAGCCCATTGCTGATCCGTTAGGTTGCTACAGTATCCCTGAATATGAATTTAAGTGCTAAATCAATATTTCAGATTCATTGAGCTTGGATTTTAGGATTCATCTCATTCAAATCTAGAAATCAAAATTAAGATAGGTGGATGCGTGTGAATCAAAGAACAAAAAGATGGATAATAATAATGTTATGATTTCATTGATGTTGATAAATAAATTACAATGATAATCATAGATGGCTGGTGAAATCAAACCCACCCAAAGGAGAGGATTTCTCCTTGGATGATGATTTACACCATGAGAAACACACACAAAAGCCACACTTGCAAAAATGCACTAGTGGGTCTATTTCTACCAATATTACAACATGACCTAATTTTGACTTTCTAATTGTCTTCATGTTGACTTTTTCATTTTGAATTATCTTGTTTTGTTGTAATCAACTTTGTCTCTGAACTCGTATAATGAGATCTTCAGTTGGCTGTAATTATGATTTGGTAAGCTTTAGTTTATTCTATTGTTGAAACCCAACATTAAGCACAATAGCTTTCGTTTACTTTGTAGAACACCATCATAGCAGCAAGATTCTCCATATGACTGATTTTTCCAAATAATGACATGAACAGTTTTCCATTGCTTCAATTTTCACACAGGCTAACCTGATTAACATTAACACCTGTGAAAATTCCCCCTCAAATTTAGCATATCCCAATATATAGACATTGTGCTCTCCTAGCGTCTTCACACGGTGTATTGGGCAAAAAATAGAGGGTTCTAATCCACAACTTACAATCTCAACCAAATCAGCGTGCACTTAGATTCAATTATAAACCAGCTCACATCATCACTTTCTGATAGCATCTTCAATTTCTCTATACAGGATTCCCCCTAAGAATCAGAATCCTCTTTGTGCGGATATATATAACTTGATTGGCCAATAAATAGTAAGATGCTCCTGACTATGCCACAAAATCAGCACCGACTACTGATATCTTCTCTTCTCTCTTTTGTGTTATAACTACATTCATCTATTCTTGAAGTCCAACAAAAAATAGGGTATCCATCAAACTTATTTGACAAAAGAACCTTAGGATGAATGTGCTTTGCTCATCCTCAAATCTGTGCAAGAGGTAGTTCCAGACTCTTTTTTTGGTCCGGAACAAATGCGAATGAGTCAATACGGATGGCTCAGTCGTGCGATTGAACATACGACTGGTCCATTCGCATGAATGAACTTACGACCGGTCCAGTCGCATGCCTGAACATACGACAAGTCCAGTCGCATGGTCCAGTCGTACGAATGGTCCATTAGCATGGTCCAGTCGTACGAATGGTCCATACTCATGGTCGCATGAGCGGGTCTGCACGCAAGTTTTCAGATCTGCAGTCGCCATGGCTGCCAAAAACCCTAATCTTAAGAATTTTACATGAACCGAACCAAAATAAACATCATAAGATTCACAAGGGTGATTAGAACGTGGCTCTGGGTTCGATTTTAACAAGGAAACAACATACGTAACAAGATCTGAGCAAAATACGAAGAACACGAAGTGGGTTTAACATCAAATAACCTGAAATAGATCCACAAATCAAGATCTCGGGTTGCTAGAATGATTGTTAGATCATTCCAGCAGTAACCGGCTCTATATCCAATTGTTAAGTCGCTGGATCGGTTGATGTCCGAGCGTGTTCTTGACGGAAGGATACAAAAACCAAATCCAAGAGACAAACAATAACACGAACTATAATAAAATGGTTTCATTGATAAAACCTAATGATTACAAGCTCGTTACAACATAAGAATCACAACTCTTGGCAAGGGGAGATCGAGCATGATCTCCCCTCTCATCCGGCAACACCTAGGCCCCGGGCACAATCCCTTTTTTTCTCTACAGCATGAAACTGGTGTTTATAGGCCACAACCCATATTAGATGCGACTGGGCCAATTCGTGCGATTGGAACATGCGTATGGTTCAATCGTACGACGGGACCATGTGTATGGTTCAATCGTACGACTGGACAATACATATGGTTCAGTCTTACGAATGGCCCAATCGCATCTCTCAATCGCACGACTGGTCCATTAACATGGCTCAATCGTACAAATGAGTCTCGTTCGCCTATGCTCCTGCGAATGACCTAGTTTCATGTGTTTACAACATATCAGGTGTATTACATTAAGCCTAGACTATTCGTCAAGCGACAGACACACTATATATGACAAATATGCTCCAACAAATGGAAAATGGTGATGTTGACTCTCATAGCCTGAAGATTTATAGAGAGAACTGGTAGAAAAAATTTTGGAGGTCAAAGCTCTAACTCCAAATCTCGAACTCCAAACTGGGATTTGATAAATCTAGACTGAGGTGCTTTAATTGCAAGCAGTTAGGGCACTTCAAACGAGAATGACCATTGCTGATTATCACTGATCCAAGCAATTCAGGAGTCCCAAGATTGGCCTCAAGTGGGGATAAAGAAGAAATGAAACAAAAGAAAGAGACAACCTTAATCTCTAATTTTGACTGGAGTGCAAAAGTAGAAGAGACAAGAGAAGAAAATTATCAAGCGGTTGTTGCTGAGATTGTTAAAGAGAAGGAGAAGGTGAATTGTGAGGAAGAATTTGATCCATTTAAAGAATTTAGAAGAGAAGCTGAAGAAACTAAGGATGGTGAGTAGTGTGTAAAGAATGATAAAGTTGATGACTTGAAGGCTGAGACTGTGAAAGGGGGTGAAGATGAAAAGATGCTGAAAGCTGGAAACCAAACTGAAGAGTAGAAGAAAGAAAAGATTGATGTTGAAACCATTGTCGAGGAAAACAAGCTGCGTACTTCGATGTGTCAATGTGAGAATGCTTTGGTAGCAAAAAAGGTTGTGATAGGTCTACCATATGAGGTAATACAAGACATGTGCTCTTTAGCTTGCAAAATAAGGCTTTTTCGTATGTATAAAGCAAATCGTTTGTTACTCAATAAAAAAGGATTTAAAGCATCTTAATGAAGAGCTTAAAGTAAATGAGACAAAATATTTTGTTAAATTAAATGAAGCTTTAAAATAAAATGAACACTTAAAAAGAATTGTCTTGGAAAGAAATGTTGAAATTAATACTTTGATTGAAAGGTTTGCACTTGCTAAGTTTGAAACAAGTAAACTTCAGTCAAAGCTTGATAAATAGACAATATTTGGGATGAAACATGGCGATTTTTGCAAATCACAAAGGGCAACTAGGGTTGAAACGGGTTTGGGTTTTCAAACTGTTGTGGTCTATCCTCCTCCTAGTATTTATTTTTATTCACCTATGCCTGTTCCACACCCTTCCAATGATATGATTCAAATAGATTCTAATAGTCTGTCTACAGGTTTAGAAGCAGTGAACCCTAAGGATGTGCGAGAGGAGTATGGTTATGGACTGACTATCAGACTTGGATGCAATAGGTTTAGTACACATAAACCCCAACATTATGTTTTAGATCAAAGCTCAAACTTAAGTTCTATTTTTGTTTCCAAAAAATCTACCTCATACTTTGATGTGACTTGTTCTAGTGACATTTCTATTTCTTCTTTAGATAATTTGCATTGTAATGTTGATGTTTCTTCTGATTGAGTTGATGTTGTGAATGATTCCACAGTGAAGAGTGAAGAGAAACTTAAAAGTAATTGTTTTGAATAATTCTTTTCTCACCCCATCCCATCTTTTACCCCAACTAATATTTCATCATCAAGTGAAAGGGTAACGTCATCATCTCGTGCAAGTACAAGTGGTACAAATAACACATGTACTTCAGATGAAAATTTATCTATTTATGTAAATAATCATTTTTAAATAAAAATTTTTGGGCTTTGTAACATGTTAATCAAAGTTAGTTTAACCATTTAAAGTATAAAAACGCAACGCAAAATAGGGTTTAAAGTGAGGTTAACAATTTGAAATTTGTACCATTTTAAACCATAAACAAAACCCAAGAACATGGATCATATATATATATGTGAAATAGTATGCTATCAAAACCAAAATAACAACCATAGGGTGTTCATTGAAACAACCTTTCAAGCACAATATGTTGTAGATGGATGAGATGAAGATGATGATGTTCTTGAATGTCCAGCACCCAAGAGAGAAAGCCTCAAGTTGTTATACCCACAAGCTCTTCCAAACACCTAGCTAGTTAGGGAGCTCAACACCAAAAGTCTCTACTTATGCACCTTCAAAAATCCAAAATTTTCAGCCTTGTTTTTAGAGAGTTCTTGCTTGTGTGTGTAAGAGAGAGTATGTGTGTTGATTGAAAATGGGTTCCCCCCATTTTGAAACTTTTATAAAATTGCACTCTTTTAAAACCTTACTTTATAAAATTAATACTTATTTTAATTTTATAACATTAACACACTTTTATTTGTTATTATTTAACCAACTTAAATAATGAAACAAATAATTTCTCATGAACAAATTATATATATAATGTTGTTCTATCACAAAAGCAACGTTGTAGAAAACCTATTTTCTAAATTGGTGTCAACATAATTTGTATGATCTCATCAACAAATAAATATTTGTTGGTGTTTATTTAGCTTGTTATTGGGTATGACCCGACTTGGATCATAATGTACTAACCACATTAATCTTGTATGTGTTTTGGGCATACAAGATCCAACAATCTCCCACTTGCACAAGATTCATAGAAGATTGATGCAAGTAGTAAATACCACTTAACAACTATTTCCTACCCTTAATATGTATGACAAAGTGCCATTCAATAACATCATCCCGTTCAAGTACCTTACTCAAAAAGTTTTTGGTGAATCAATCATCTATCCTTTTGTCACAGATGTCATGTTAAATCCTAGAGACACAGAGTGATCATTCTCCATTGATTTAACTTTATCAGGCCTTAGACATCTTACTCTCAATGAATAAGAGGGACAAATCCCATCTTGACTACATACATCTCTCACAATTACCTTATATCATACCTGAGCTCAGACTTATGTACTGCCATGTTTCCGAACAACGATGAACTAAGTCAAAATATAACATTTGGTAAATATCAAGACCCAATATGTATCTTAGGTCAGAGGATACCAAATGATATTCTTCTTTACTCAAAATTACTTATGATCAATCAGGAAGATTCCATGTAGTAATATTTGAGATACAGGTCAGTCCAATATTTGTATCCCACAAATATCTATGAACTTTGGTAGCAACCTTTTGCTCTATATTCATCCATATGAATATCTACCAATCCAAGTTAATAATAGTCTTACCTTCATATCTGTTCCCATAAGTATGAACGACTACGGATGTTCTGAGTAAATGATTTACTCATGTATTTTAAACATGCAAAATAGGAATATAACTTGAAACACTATAACCAAATTAAAGATCATATCCAGTCACTAGAATATTGAAGTCCCATGGCACAAGTATGATTTTCATGCATTTCCTTTTCAAGAAGCTTCATGAGTGGATCCACAATGTTTTGATCCGTGTGAACTTTGTGAATACATATATTTCCATTTTCAACTTCATCCCTTATGTAGTTGAATCTCCATTCAATGTGCCTAGTCTTTTGATGTGCATGGTGTTCCTTGATTTGAGCAATCGCACCCTTATTATCACAAAGAATTTCTAGGGGGTCCTGAATGGAAGGGACCACCCCTAGATCAGCAAAGAATTTCTTTAACAATGCAGCTTCCTGAGCTGTTAATGAAGCGACGATGTATTCTGACACTCTAGTTGACAATGCCACCACATCTTGCTTAGAGCTCTTCCAAGAAATTGCTCCTCCATTCAAGATGAAAATGTAACCCGATTGTGATCATGAATCATCCCGATCATTTTGGAAACTCGCATTCGTGAAAATGGCCATCCAATGACTTCTTCCAGGATTTTGTTGGTATCGGCTTGTCATGCTCAAAGCGCATGACACGTCCGGTCTAGTGCATATCATTGCATACATGATGGATCCTGTTGCAGACGCATACGGAATTCCCTTAATTTTGTGTTGGTCATCCTTTGAGCTTGGACATTAAGTCTTACTCAATATCATTCCTCATTGAATAGGTACGGTACCTTTCTTAGAGTTTTCCATCTTGAACCTTTTCAAGATCTTGTCAATGTATGCACTTTGATTTAAACCTATCAACCTCCTTGATCTATCCCTATAGATCTTTATTTCACCAAGATCCTTAATGGAGAAACAGCTCCCAAGCTAGGCTTCTACATCCTCCAAGGTTGGAATGTCATTTTCAAATAGTAAAATGTCATCGACATACAATACTAGGAAAGTGATGATGCTCCCACTAGCTTTCTTATATACACATGCTTCATCAGCTTTTTTGATGAACCCAAATTTGATTATTTCTTCATCAAAACAGTTATTCCAACTTCTTGATGCTTGCTTCCATTCCGAAAAGCGGTTTTTGTTGGGTTTTGTAGATCCTTACCAAAGTCATATTAACCATTTAACATGAAAAACGCAGCGGAGTTGATATTAAAATCATGAGTTTATGTATCATATACATATGTTAAAACAAAACCCAAAACAAGGATCTATTTATATGGATGAACATGCTATCAAAACATAAAAGAACAACCATACAAACTACCTCTTAGAATGATGGATTTGCAAGGCTAGATGATGATGTTAAGAGGCAAAGACTTCAATGTAGAAGCCCTCAAGAGATGATACCCACAAGCTCCTTGATACACCCA
>BJCM01252115.1:0-15334 GCA_018326385.1 Flaveria bidentis
ATAGAATCCCCGTTAAGGATTTTCCACCAAGTTGAACTAGGCGATTACCGAAAATCGAACCTCAATCCCGAGGTGGATTACCATTTTTCATAATCGTCTTCTAATAAATTTTCATTGTTTGCAATTTATTTTCTGAATATATTTGTTAATCATTCTAAAGATCACTTTTCACAGCCAAGAGGCAATAGTTTGGTAATTCATTAGTTAATCCATTTTCTTACAAATCAAAGTACAACACACCAACCACTAATTCCACGAGGTTCGACAACCCTACATACCCTAATAGTTAAGGTGAATAGTAACACACATTTTACATCTTATTTGATTGATACTTTGACATCGATAAATTTGGGCGCCGTTGTCGGGGAATCGGTGCGCTTGGTGTTTTGCTATTTGATTTGCTTTTAGTTTTTGTTATTCGTTTTGCTTTAATTCTTTATTTCCTTGTTACGCTTGGTGTTTTCATTATGTTGGTGATAGATTGCCTGCATACTCGCTATTCGGGTAGGAAATCACCATTAGTATTCGATCCAGAGATAGAGAAATCAGCAAGGTATAATCGTGTTCTGCATCGATCAAGGCAACCAACTGCATCAATTTCACAAGCTATTGATGAAGCAGCTGGCAGTTTATCTGGTTCCGACCCAAATGGAAAACCCAAATAACTAACCACCTCAAAATCCAAACCCCCTCCTAATAACCAAAATCAGAACCCAAATCCACCCCCACCACCAAATAACAACCACAACAATAACCTAATCAACCACCACCCAACAATGTGAATCAAAATAACCTCAATCAAGGTGATGACTTTGATCATATGAGCATGCATAGTGTTCATACGGGTGATGAAGATTATGAAGATGAATGGAATAACAATGAAGAACTTCATAACGGTGCAAATTATGATGCTTGGGATGGAAATTTTTGTGGCGGTGATGGACAAAATGGAAATAACAATTGGGGGAATGATCAACATGAGTGGAATGCACCACCTATCAACCAACAACAGGGTAGGATTAATAATAATGCCAATCAACCAAGAAGACCTCAAAGAGCTCAAATACGAGGTGTGGATAGTCATTTCAGACTTGCTATTTCTGAAAATCCAAATCCTATTGCACCTCCACATCGTAGAAGAAGAGCTTTCGATGTACGCCCTCATTATCTCACCATTCTTCCTGCATTTAGAGGCACTGCAACCGAAGAATCATATGTGCACCTTGCTGAATTTGATGCCATATGCAGTACTATTGGTGGAAATCACTTTACACAAGATGAAGTGAGGCTGCGATTGTTTTAATTCACCTTGAAAGATAGAGCGAAGAAATGGTTCCTCACTTTACCCAATAATAGTATTCACACATGGCAAGAAATACAACAAACATTTTTGGATGAATACTTTTCTATGGGTAAAACTAGTGACACGAGAGATGCTATTCGATCCTTTCAACAACAAGCAGGAGAATAGTTTCATGAAGCATTCAAAATGTTTAAGGAACTGATCTGTATGTGCCCACATCATGGAATTGAACGTTGGGAGTTGATAAAGGTTTTTTCGGATGGATTGATCAATGAAGAGAGGAAATATTTATATTCTACAAGCAATGGCACATTCCTTTCTAACCATGAGGATGCAGATTGGGAATTTCTAGAGAGGATGTGTAGGAACTCCAAAGCATAAGCTTCTGCTAGTAGGCAATCAAATTCTAATGTGGCAAGATTGACCATGGTTGATTATGAAACTAAAGAGAGAATTGCATCGTTGGAAAAACAATTGGCAAAGTTAGGAAGAACAAGAGTGAAGGAGGTTGCAAATGTGGGCTATGATATATGTGAAGAATATGGTGAATTGGGTCATAATGGTGAGTCTTGTCCCTTGGTAATAGGAAGAAGTGAGGAAGTCAATCAAGTTTACAGAGATAGGAAGCAATTCGATATGATTTCCAATACTTATCATCCTGGATTGAGAAATCATCCTAATTTCAAATATGGTAATGCTTCAAACCAAATGAACCCTAACTTTCAAGGCAATAATCAAGGCGGTAAAACATATCAAAATCGAACACAAGGGAATTACAATCCAAGTGGTTATCAAAGAAATTCATATTCTCAAGGAAACAATCAAGGGAGCTACAATCATGGGGGTCAACAAGGGAGTTTATCACGAAGTTATCAAGGAAATTCTCCATCAGGACAAGTTAGTGGTCAAGACTCTACAAATGCAAAGTTAGATGCTTTAATGAACACGATGAAAGAAATATGCAAGAGAATAAGAGGGAGAATGAAATCAGAGTAAAGCTTATGAAGCTTTAAACAAGCAAGTGGGACAATTAGCTAAAGACGTGGCTCAAATTAAGCGGAACCCTATCAAGTTACCAAGTGATACCACAATCAATCCTCAACATCAAGGAGCTACCACTAAAACTGTCAGGAATGTGCAAATCAACCAGGTAAGTACTCTTTGTAGTGGTAATATTTATGACAACAAAGTTGTCCCTCCACCACCTTTTGTAGAGGGGGTAGTAGAGGAGGTTGATAGTGACAGTGAAAATGAACAGGAACTTGTTTTACCAAAATCACCAAAAAAGGTAACTTTTCAAGAGATAAGTAAACCAATGTTAAAAGAGAATGGACAAAAAGGTAAGAATAAGGTAAAGGAGGATAATACCATTCCTTATCCTTCAGCTTTAATTGAACCAAAGAAAATGTTAAACAAAAAAGTCCCACAACAAGAAGAAATGTGGGAGATTTTTAAACAAGTTAAAGTTAATTTACGTCTTTTGGATGCAATAAAACAAGTTCCTGCTTATGCCAAATATTTGAAAGATATGTGCACTCAAAAACGAACCCATAAGTTTCCTAAGAAGCTTGATGTTCCGGTCAATGTGAGTGCCATCTTGTCAGGTGCTCTTCCACCTAAGCTTAGAGATCCAGGAGCGCACATCATTTCTATTCAAGTTCGTGAATTTAAAGTTGCACGGGCCTTACTCGATCTTGGAGCTAGTGTTAGTATTATACTGGGGAGTTTATATGATCAATATGATTTTGGTCCTTTACAGAAAGCCAATACCACATTGGTGTTGGCCGATCTCACGTTAAAACTCCCTCGGGGAATAGTAACAGATGTCATTATTAAGGTTGATGATTTTTACTATCTAGTTGATTTCTTAGTTCTTCATTATGCTTCACTTGACAAAACCAAACAATCTAATGTCATACTTGGTAGACCATTTTTAGAAACTGCTAATGCACAAATAAATTGTCGCGACGGAACCATTGACATGACTTTTGGTAACCGTAAATTAAGTGTTAATGTGTATGACAAAGTAACTAACTCCTTTGTTGATAATGAATGCTTTATGGCATACATTATGGACGGGTGTAAGCCTTATGACAATAAGGAAAACATCGAGGAGCCGTGTGTTTTTTGTGACAGGTTGGATGTTTGAGCATGCACATGACTTGAGTGAAGAAGAAAAGAAACTTGAAGTGCTAGCTGTGCATGAAGGAAGACCACCATGGACACATCTGCTGGAACCTTTACCGGACCACATTGATACTCAGTTGAAACCATCATTGGTGACTCCACCGAAGGTGGAATTGAAAAAGCTCCCGAGTCACTTAAAGTATGTATTTTTGGGGGAGAATCAAACACTTCCAGTCATCATTGTAGCAGATTTGGAAGATGACCAAGAAGCGTTGCTACTAAAAGTCTTGAAGGAGCATTAAGCCGCTATTGGATGGACAATTAAAGAACTCAAAGGCATTAGTCCATCTATTGTAATGCACAAGATCATCACTGATGCAGAGGCAAAACTGGTAAGAGACACCCAGAGAAGACTCAATCCCAACATGCGAGAAGTAGTGAAGAAGGAAGTTCTCAAATGGTTGGATGCTGGAATTGGTATATCCTATTTCTGATAGTACATGGGTAAGTCCCACACAAATGGTGCCTAAGAAATCAGGCATTCAGATTGTAAGAGGTGAGGATGGTGAACACATAGCTACCCGACATGTTACCGGGTGGCGGGTGTGTATTTATTACAGGAAGTTGAATGCTGCTACCTCTAAAGACCATTTTCCACTTCCTTTCATTGACCAAATCATTGAAAAATTATCAGGTCAGAACTTTTATTGTTTTTTAGATGGGTATTCAGGATATAATCAGATTGCAATTCACCCAGATGATCAACAAAAGACGACTTTTACTTGTCCATATGGTACATTCGCATTTAGGCGAATGCCATTTGGACTTTGTAATGCCCCAACCACCTTTCAAAGGTGCATGATGAGTATCTTTTCAGATATGATTGGGGAATCTTTGGAAATTTTTATGGATGATTTTTCAATCTTTGATCCATCTTTTGAAAGTTGTTTAATTCAATTAACTAATGTTTTAAAAAGATTTCTTGAAACAAATATGGTTTTAAGTTTGGAGAAAAGCCATTTTATGGTGAAAGAAGGGATTGTGTTGGGTCATGTAGTATCACAACGTGGGATTGAGGTTGATCATGCTAAAATTAAAGTTATTTCAACACTCCCTCAACCCACGAATGTGAAGGGCATTAAATCATTCTTAGGACATGTTGGCTTTTATAGGAGATTTATAAAAGGGTTTATTATAATTACAAAACCACTCTGTAATTTTCTTTTAAAAGACATGTCATTTGTGTTTAATGAAGAGTGTCTTAAAGCGTTTACCACGTTGAAACAGAAATTGGTTGAAGCCCTAATATTGCAAGCACCAGACTGGCCACTTCCTTTTGAAATAATGTGTGATGCTAGTGACTTTGCAATTGGGGCTGTTTTGGGACAACGGCTACATAAGAAACCAGTGGCAATTTATTATGCTAGTAAAACATTGGATAATGCTCAATCGAATTATACTACTACTGAGAAAGAATTACTTGCAGTTGTCTATGCTCTTGATAAGTTCAGGTCTTACATCTGGGGAAGCAAAGTCATTATTTGCTCAGATCATAGTGTTGTGTGGTATTTAATGGAGAAGAAAGATGCAAAACCAAGGTTAATCAGATGGATTTTATTGCTGCAAGAGTTTAACCTAGAGATTCGGGACAAGAAGGGTAGTGAGAATGTGGTTGTTGATCAATTATCCAGGATTGTCAGCACTGACATGGATAACACTTTGGAGATCAATGAGACATTTCTGGATGAATACTTATTTGCTATTTCTGAGTTGCCTTGGTTTGCTGGAATTGTTAATTATTATGTTGCAGGTGCTATTCCAAAACATTGGCAAAAATGGAAACGACAAAAGTTTATGGCACAAGTTAAGCAATATATCTGGGATGACCCAGATCTTTTCAAGGTGGGACCAAATCAGGTTATCAGGCGGTGTATCCCAGATTCTGAAATCAAAGATGTGTTGGGACTTGTACATTCATCCGCATGTGGAGTTCACTTCAGTGGCCAGAAAACAGGACACAAAGTTTTATCTGCTGGGTTATTTTGGCCAACTATCTTTCGAGATGCTTATGACTTTGCTAAGAATTGTATAAATTGCCAAAAGATGGGTAGTATTTCAAAGAGAAATGAGATGCCCATGCAGCCAATTTTAGTTGTCGACATCTTTGATGTCTGGGGAATTGACTTCATGGGCCCATTTCCAAATTCATTGGGTAATTTATACATTTTAGTGACAGTCGATTATGTGCCTAAATGGGTAGAAGCAATTGCCACTAAAACAAATGACCAAGGTGTTGTTTGTAAGTTTGTTCAAAGAAACATATTCTCAAGATTTGGTATTCCCCGTGTGATCATAAGTGATGGGGGATCACATTTCAAAATTTTCAATTTTCGAAAGCTTCTTAAACAATATGGTATATACCATCGGATTGCGACACCGTATCATCCACAAACAAGTGGGCAAGTTGAGGTATCAAATAGGCAAATTAAAGAAATTTTACAAAAACAGTACAACCCGACCGCAAGGATTGGTCCACAAAACTTGATAATGCATTGTGGGCGTATCATACTGCATATAAAATGCCTGTTGGTACTACTCCTTACCAGTTGGTTTATGGGAAGGGATGTCATCCCCCTGTTGAGTTGGTTCATCGTGCATTATGGGCAATGAAAGAAGTTAATGTTAATTATGATGTTGCAGATAAACAACGGAAACTGAGCTTGACCGAATTGGAAGAATTAAGGGATGAAGCGTATGAGACAGCTAGTGCTTACAAGGCATGGATGGAAAGAGTTCATTATGCTAAATTAAAGCGGACACCATTTGAGGTAGGACATAAAGTCTGGCTATTTAACTCACGGTTGAAATTCTTTCCAGGTAAGCTTAAAAGTAAATTGACAGGACCGTATGTAATTAAGCGCATTGGGAATTATGGTGATATCGAGATTGAGGACTTCGATGATCATTTAAGACAAGTCGTGAATGGTCATCATCTAAAACCATATCTGGAAGATACAGATTTAAACCCAGTTTTAGAGGAATCGGTGAATTTAGTATTAACTTCATCGATATTTGAGTTGATTGCGTGAGGATCCCGAGAAGTCCGGCTGAAGACTTACAAATCTTAGCGCTAATCAGGAGGCAACCTGAAATTGAATTGTTTCTTTTAGTCTTTTTTTTGTTTTGTTTATTATTTTTTTTAGCTTTAAACACCATATGAAAATACTCAAGTGTGGGGAAGCTCATGGATCTTTAGGAGCATAAAGGAATGTGTGTGTGGGCAGCTTTACTTATTTGCGTTGACCCATAACCATCATATATTGCTGATAAGGCATCTTTTATCATCTATGATTAGGTCCATGTATTTTTTCCAAATCTTAAAGCTTTGTTAGTTTGGCGTCATTTAGTACAATCATGGTAGGCATAATGCATATGGGAAAGTTAGCTTTGTAACTTCACTTGGGTAAAGGTTAGGACCCTTGTTTCACACAACAATATTAAAGTTTACATTGAAGACAATGTAAAGTTTTAAGTGTGGGGATGAGGGGAAGATTGAAGATTGTAAAAAAGATTTAAAATTGAGAAAAAAATCGATTGAACAAGAGTTTTTAAAATGCCCCTAAAGTGACTTATTTATGCATGTCTGCTTAAAATTTTCAATGTAAATCATGAAAGTATTTTAACCTATGCACAAGCAAGGGTCCTTAGTCATGGTCATGTTACTACAAAAGGAGCGATATTGGAAATTGATTGGGATGTTAACCGGGGTGACTAGCTAGATAGTGGACTCTTTATGCATTTTGTCACATCCTTAACCTATCCGTCATCATTTTTGTAAGGATTGAGCCTATGCATGAGTTTAGAACATCAACAGGTTAATTGCTCATTCTCCTTTCATGTGTGTTTACCAAAACGATTACATTGTTTTAGAACTTGCATAAGTGATACGTTTCAAGATCATGAACCAAAGTGTGGCACATACAAGATTAAGGCACTAGGATGAACCCTTGTTTTATTAGCCTTTTTCTATTGTATTATCCTACCCTAAAATGATCCCCTAGTTGCCACTTTAAGCCCCAACCTCTTCATTTTGTTTAAACCCGAACCAACCCATTAGCCTTTTCAAACCTTTTTACTTTTCAGCACGTGTGGTGAAATCTGATAAGTATTGTTTGAATTTTAGATATAATATTGTTAGAAGCAATAAAGTGTTCAGATATAATCATCAAAAAAAGAAGAAGAAATAATGGGTCAAAATGACCATAATATGAATGTCATGTTCAGTGATAATAATGTTGAATATGGGTCAAGCTTACCCAAATTCACTGTGTAGTGGTTATGTATTGTGTAGTATGTTCAATATTCTTATTTGGATTTCATCACCTTTAGCCACTCCAAATTCCTTATCCATATCTAAACCCAAAGCCCTACAGTACAACCGTTCAAAGCCCTTTTGATGTGTGCATGGTTTGTGTTATATGAAGGAGTCACGATCATTATGCAAGCGTATGGTAATCATGAATTGTTCTTGGTTGAGAGTACTACACTGATATACTAGCACGCCTTTTGCTAGACCAGATACTAAATCGAGAGGAGTGAAACTTGTGAGAGGTGTGATTACATGCATAAGGAGCACTAAAAGCTGTTGGGCATGGTTAGATAAATCATATTTCTAACAAGTAATATCTTTGCTTACAAATTTATAGCGTTATGTATAAAAATGTAAGTGCATATGACTTGGGACCCTAGCCAACAGAAGGTGAACACATGGCTGGATCGTATTTGTTTAATGATAGTGTAATTTCATAAGTGAGTTTGCTTGTGGGCAAGCAAATGATAAAGTGGGGATGTGATGCATTCATGATTTATATGTGCTTTAAGTAGTTAAATACATGCTTTTGCTATACAATTACCATAGAATGCGATTATGTTGGACGATTGTGAATTGTAGGTGAAAAGTATGAAAGAAAGGAGAAAAAGTGGAATTTTCCAAAAGAGGATGTAAGTTATGTCCTTTTGGACGTAGCTTACGTTGGCACCAAAAGATAGGTTAATGAGGACGTAGGATAGAAGGCTAGGACGTATGATCCAAGAGAGGACGTAAGTTACGTCCTTAGGGACGTAGCTTACATCGTGTTGAAAGGGTTGACTAATTTTCCTGGGTTTTGACCATATCTAAAGGGGATTAATAATTCTTAAAATCCTATTTCGCATTGGAAGCAAAAAGGGACGAACTTGGACGATTCTTGAGGTCAATTCTACTTCTCCAACTCATTCCAATTTATCAAATCATGTTCCAATTCGATCTTGTTGTCGAATTCATGAAGATGCAAGGCTAAACTTTTCGTGATCTACCTTGGGTGATAGGTTTCATGTTTTTAGGTTTTTCGTTTATGTTCAAATTGTGTTGGGATTAAACTTTAGAACCCTTTAAGTTCTTTATTGAGTTTAACTTGTGTCTTGATTGTTTAAACAATTGTTTTAGTAAATCTTGATTTCAATTTCATATAATTATGCGCAAGTTGTATGATTGCAAGGTTTTGATTGTTATTTCAATTGACATGGTGTACTAAGACCCGTTAAGTCTTGGTTATCTCTGGCACTTAATCATTACACGTATAGAATCCCCGTTAAGGATTTTCCACCAAGTTGAACTAGGCGATTACCGAAAATCGAACCTCAATCCCAAGGTGGATTACCATTTTTCATAATCGTCTTCTAATCAATTTTCATTGTTTGCAATTTATTTTCTTAATATATTTGTTAATCATTCTAAAGTTCACTTTTCACAGCCAAGAGGCAATAGTTTGTTAATTCATTAGTTAATCCATTTTCTTACAAATCAAAGTACAACACACCAACCACTAATTCCACAAGGTTCGACAACCCTACTTACCCTAACTAGTTAAGGTGAATAGGAACACATATTTTACATCTTATTTTATTGATACTTCGACATCGATCATGTCTCTTCCGTACATGAGTGTTTCCACAAAGTGTTTATGACTATAAGGCAATGAGGTCAAGAACAGTATGGCTTGATCTTCATCTTCTATTTTTACCTCAATGTTCTCAAGATCAAGAATGAGTTTATTAAACTCATTTGCATGATCTTCTAGTGACTTCCCAACCCCCATACCAAATGTTTAGAGTCTTTTCTTCAGTACAGTCAGTTAGCCAGCGACTTGGTCATATACAACGATTTGAGCTTTGACCATTCTCATGCAGCCATGTTCTCCTTTGACATGGACCTAAGAACTAGATTTCCAAGGCTTAATATGATCACCCTATAGGCTTTCTCTAGCATGTCTTTGTGTTTGAGTTCTGCTTCCTTCTTCTCTTTCTCTGTGGCCTCCAATTGTATCACTGCATTACCTCCTTTTAGTGCATCAACCACTCCTTAATGAACTAGTAATGCCCTCTTCTTCAACCTCCACAGACCAAAATCATTTCTACTATAAAACTTCTCCAAATCGAATTTCATTGACACCATCTTGCCTCTCCAATTCTTGTTCAGTTGAATTGATTGTTTCGATCGATCGAGCCGAGCCTGGGCTTTGATACCAATTGTTGCAATCAAATTGGAAATTCACAAGATTAAAAACTATAAGAAGTTCTTGAACAATTTTATTGATCGGATTGATAACAAGCGATCACAATTAGAAGAGAATTTAAGTTCCCTTCAAAAACCCTACTTGCTCTATTTATCCCAAATTAGGTTGTTAACAACCATTAACAAGTTTACTTTGACACTATACACCCATGAACTTCTATCTAATTCACAAATACAAAAAAAGAGCAAGTTATAGAAATAGCCCTTGTAATTGTAGATATTGACTTTAACTTCCTACAGATGTCACTCGACGTATTCATGTTTGCCACCTCCAGTTATTTTCAAATTTTTTTTCTTGTTTCAATGCATATTTTGCTAGCTAATATTACAATCTACTAATTATGTTGACCTCAAGCGCAAATCTTGGATCTACATAAGAAGATATCATGTATGCAGTCCATTGAGCAACATATTTAAGGATTTCTTACACAAAACTTACCTATTAAACAATATAAGGAGCTTTTTCAACTGGTGGATGGCTGGATAGATTTGGTGAAAACGGCTCAAACTTTCAAATTATCACCTTGAAGATATCTCATCATTATAAAAAAATCCCCAATAGTCCAATACACTTGTTTTCTTGATTGCTTCACAGTACAAGAAACAGCTTCTTCATAATGTTATAATGTGAAGGCAATTTTACTTTTCCGAGTTTTAAAATTTCATTGTTTTTTCTTTAGGTTAAAACTTTGATAATATGCATGTTGTCATAATTCTTAAATTTGGAGGTTGCAAACTTTATTAATTACAAAATGTTTAATGTTTCCTATTTTTTTCTTAAATATGAGTAGATATTGAATATATTGATCATTTAATTTATGTTCATTTCAAATGTTTTATTTATTGCTAGGTTCATCGATTCTGACGATTTGATCATTACCAAAGTGTTGTATTAACAAGTTTCCTACATTTTATTTAAGGATGTTGTATCTTGCACCGATGATAATTCAATTTCTTTGCCAAAGTTTGAAAAAGTACCCGGAAGAGCCATTTGTTGAATCCAAACACAACTATGGTGATATAAAAAGAAATCTTATGGAAATTTATGACATTGATGAGAGCGAAGTGTTTTTGCTACAAGATAACATTCAAATGTTAGGGGTGGCATGAAAGGAATTGGCAAAGATAATATTTTGATTCCCAAGTCGGAGAAAGTAGCATGCACACCTAATACAAGTAGTTGACACATAGATTCTTATATTAGATTATGGGTGATATAATCTTATACTAGTGTTCATTTATTGGTGTCTAGAAGTACTTATAAATTTGATAGAGCCTAAGAGCCCTATCACACCTAAAACTACTTCAGCAATTCATTCCCTCAGTGAAACACCTGCTGGTGAAGGTGTATCATAGCCTCTCTCTGGCCAGTGCATGGATGCTACTATAAGCAATAAAGGCCAAAACTCTCTCCACCCTGAGTCACAAAGTTCTGTGGGTGACAAAAGGAAAAAGAAAATGACTCCTGAGGAGATTGAGGATGAAGAAAGAGAGAAAGGAAGAGGATGCTAAGGGGATATAGTTCTATTGGGTCTCCAGGCTTCGTGCAAGCTGCAATCAGGGCTGCCCCCAACCTAATACTCAAAATGATGAGTTAAGGGCAGTCAGGATTTCTTACTTATAGACCAAGAACTATGATCTTGATCAAATCATCTCTCTTCTCTTAGATGAGTTAAATGAACTTCCAGACATGGAAATGTCAATAGAGAGAACGGAAGCAGAGGATGCAAGGTTGCTCCTTCAAATCAAAGAAGAAAAGAGACTAAAAAGACTCTAAAAACATGTTCCTACTCTCTTTCCAGTTCAAGAAAGCCCTGTGCAAGAGACTGTGGCACCACAGGAACCTCAGCTATACAAAGAAACTAATAGGCAAAACCCACAAGAACCTCAGGTATACAAAGAAACTAACAGGCAAAACATGATCAACTACCTGAGTGCCACAAGTCTCTACTAGGTAGCTACACTTCTTCCCTTGCCCTATGAGTATATTGAGTTTGAGTACCTTAAACAACTTGAACTTTAAGTACTCAAAGAGGAAAATAAGGGAAGAAACAGCCAAAGCAAGAGCCATCATCCACAAGAGCCAAAAGAAGTTTGTTGATAGGTAGAGGATAATGAGCTTCTTGAAGTTGTATGGATTCTTTGGAAGGAGACTTTGCCTTATGTCTCTTTCCACCATAGATGAGCACATAGGGTGATCAAGCAGATGATTAAAAGAGGAGAGCTTATTGATTTACACTCCCTACCAAGTCAAGTCCCTCAAGAAGTGGAGGTTAAGGTTAAACCTTTTAAGACAACACAACCTCTGAGTCTCAGCAAGCTTCATCTTTTGATCCATAGTAGGGTCAAACTCCCTCTCCTTCTGAACTTGTGAGGGAGATAGACCCGATTGAGAAAGACAAAACAAAATAACAAGGTGTTGTAGGCCAGTCTTCTTAATTGAAGAGCTCAAAGAGGAAAAGGGTGACCTCTAAGCCCAAGTCAAAGAAGAAGAAGAAGATAGGGTCATCCACCTCTAGACCTCAGGATGAGTCTATTCATCCTGAGGAAGTGCATGAAGAGGAATCTCAAACAACTCCTATTCAAGTGGCTCCTCTTGTATCAAGAACACCTATCTTGTCCTGGACCTACTCTTCTAATCCAAAAAGATGGCATGTAATCAAAGATCAAGGTATTGAAGATGTCTACACATGGCAGGACATGTTCAATCTACCTCTGCATGATATCTTTGAGATGAGAAGATACTATCAGAATCTGAGTGATACTGATCATCTGATGAAGAAAGGTATGATCATCATCATAATGAGGACTATCAATATCTAAGATCTTCAAACGTTTTGGTAGCATCAGCCTAGAGGGAGTTTGTAAGGTTTTATGTAAGGCTAATGCACCTAAAACATTCAAAGTCTTTCCTGCATCCATGCATTGAAGTACAGAAGTAGAGATGCTTCGAATGTTTTACACCATGCACTAGAAATATTCTAAGTGTAAAATATTCCGAAGCCAAGACCAATATCTTCCGAAGCCAAAAGTGAAGTCTTTCGAAGCTTCAAAGACAAAGTCTTCCAAAGCCAAGAAGTGAAGACATATTATCTTCCAAAGACTTTTGAATACATGCTTTATTTGATGTACTTTACCATAAAGTTGAACCATTTTTCGCTGCAACTTTGTTCGGTCACCAACTTATATGATTGGTGAAAAGGTTCATGCTTTTGGTAAACTGTACATTGAGGTCTTGAGTATGTGCTTTCTACTTTATGTACTTTTATCCTTTTTGTAATATATTAGGATGTAAGCTATGGCATGTCATAGTCACTAGTCAAAGGGCAATTTACCTTTTGACTCTACATTTGATTTTGTTGTCTAGTTCAAATCTATCCAGTTGGCCTTCTACGTATGGCCAGCTGTGGGATTAATATAAAGTGTCTCAGATCCTTGTAACTTGTCTTCATACTTTTTACACTTGTAAAAGAACTTGAGAGCAATATACAACATTCTTGAAAACCATATTCTTGTGTTGTTCTTAGTTTATCTCATATTTTGCTTGTGTTCTAAGTATCATTCTAGTATGTTACCAGTTCCTTATTTGATCTGCTAAGTTTTCTAAAACAACTCTCCTCATTGTGTGATTGTGTTGTAAGTGACCAACCCCTCTAAACGATCCTGCACTAACATAGTCCTAGTAGCCTCAATAAGTGTCCTATTTGTCCTCTCAGTAACACCATTTTGTTAAGGAGTTCTAAGAGCACTATATTGTCTCGTAATCCCTTTTGAGTTAAAGAAAGAGTCAAGAACTTTATTCTTAAACTCACCCCCTTAATCAATTCTTATGATCTTTACCTTGTTATCAATTTGATTTTCTATTTTAAGAATAAAATGTTTTAAAGTTTTAGAGTTTTATCTTTATTTCTTAAAAATAAAACCCGTGTAAATCTAGTAAAATCATCAACAATCACAAGGCAATATGATTTCCTTTCAATGTTTATTATACTTGTGGGACCAAATAGATCATGTGCAATAAGTGTAATGGAGTGGTGATAGAGTTAACTTCTTTGGATTTATGAGATGACATATGTTGCTTCCATTTCAAACAAGCAACATAGTTATCTTGGCAAAAAAATGCTTTTTAGGCACACCATGCACTAAGTTATTTTTAACCAAATTGTTCATGGTTTAAAAATTAACATGACACATTCGTTTATGCCATAAAGTTGACTCATCACTAGTTGATTTGGAAAGAAAGCATGATACTTCACCCAGTGGGGAAGCATTGTTCATATCCAGCTTGTACATACCCCTTCTCCTAGGAGATCTAAGAAGCACCATTCCTAAGGAATTATCATCTCCAGTTTGAGGATAATGCACTCATGTTCTGCGAAAAGCATTTGGGGCTTTTGATCACAGAATTAAGAAACAGTTACGAGATTATTTTTAGGACCGTGTACGAATAAAGTACTAACTGATAATGCGTGTATACCTAATCAAATAGTGCGGAATCCTATTTGATTGGCGATCCAATCAGTGAGAACGCAGTTTCGATCAATCTAGAGATTAATGAAACGTTATGAACAATTAGAACATGATGAACTGCGATCTATGAAGTTGGAACAGGTTCTCTAGGGTCTCTGGACGGCTAGGGTATGTATGTGAGTCGAAATTCTTGAAGTGTTCCGTTTTTCCACGAATTAGGTGGTAGTTATAGGTTAGGGTTTGTCAATCGTACGACTGAACCATTAGTATGAAGTGTTCATGTGTATGGTCTATTAGCATGGTCCATTCGCATGAAGACTTCATACGATTAAGTTTAAACACATTTCTCAACCATTCTTGACTAAGAACTATGTAAACAACCACAATCCTATATAGTTAGTTCAATATGCGTTATGATACAATAAACAATGTAACATTAAACAATATAAGCATCAATCACATATTTCATTTCATTCAACTCATTCATTACATATATGTAAGACATGAAAGACATTTTACATTAAGCTCCTAAACTAGGTACACATGTATCAACGCGATTGGATCATGAGTATGAAGCTATTAGAGTAATTCTAATCGATTTTAATTCCTAGACAACACAACTTCAATTTTGGTTTATCATTTTCTGGTACGATTCATTTTGGAATCATACAGGTATATCAGAATCACTTGGGATATTTTAATAAATGATTTTGATGCTTAATCCTTGTTTTCACTAATAGTCAATAGCAATTTTAGGAAATCATACTAGAGCTACAAGATGCACACAATGATTTTGACTTTCAAGAACTGCAACTCATGAT
>BJCM01252164.1:0-20755 GCA_018326385.1 Flaveria bidentis
TGACTTCAGCTGTTGTCTTCAGCTGATGTCTTCAGCTGTTGACTTCAGCTGTTGACTTCGGCTGATGTTTTCAGCCGTTGTCTTCAGCTGTTGTCTTCGGCTGATGTTTTCAGCCGTTGTCTTCAGCTGATGTAGACATCTTCGGTTGTCATGATGTCTGTGGGACTTAAAGGTTTTTCTGATCTGGCTCATTGGTTCTTTTGGTCCAACAAACTTGAATCAATTTAATTAACCCTTTTTCAACACATTATCTCAAAAAGTGATATCTAATTTCAATATGTTTTGTTTTTTAGTGCTGAACTGGATTATTTGTACAAAAACAGTCGTTGTGTTTTCAATACGAATTGGAGTGTGCAAGAAGTTAAAACCATAATCAAGCATCTGGTTTTGAATCTAGAGAACTTAAGAGCAACAAGCTGATGTTGTTATGTATTCAGCTGCTACTGTTGAAACAGATACGTTTATCTACTTCTTGCATTGCCAGGAGACCAGTTTGGAACCAAGAAATTGACAACCGCCAGATGTGGACTTTCTATTAAAGTTGCATCCCCTATAGTCATTGTCAGTGTATGCATAGAGATTGAAGTCTCCTTTCTTTGGATACCACATCCAAGAGTAGGCTTGCCCTTAAGATATTTTAATAGTCTTTTGACAGCATTCACATGAGATTCCTTGGGATCTACTTGATATCTGGCACACACACACAAACACCAAACATAATATCAGGCTTATTGGCTGTTAGATACATAAGTGAACCGATCATAGATCGATAGTGAGTCTGATCCACTGGTTTGCTATCTGGATCAAGACCTATCTTCACTTTAGTATCAACAGGTGTTCTGATATCTGTCATTTGTTGGACTTGCATTCCTAGAAAGAATGTGAGTTCTCCCATTGCACTCATTTGAAATTTTGAATACATAAGGTCTTCAAAATCTTTATAGAGTAGCTTGTTTGTTGAGCCAAAAATGATATCATCCATCTAGATCTAGACCAACAACATGTCTCTTCCTCTTCTTTTTCTAAAGAGAGTCTGATCAATCTTTCCTCTTTCATATCCATGTTCAAGAAGGAAAGATGATAGAGTCCCGTACCATATTCTTGAGGCTTGGTGAAAACCAACAAGTCTTTGTCAAGCTTGTACACCCTATAAGGAAAATCAGGATCTTCAAATACAGGAGGTTGACTCACATAGACCTCTTCAGCAATCTTTCCATACAAGAAAGCACACTTTGCATCCATTTGATATACAGTGAATTTCATGGATGTTGAGTATGCAAGAAAGATTTTTATTGCTTCTAATCTGGCAACAAGTGCAAACACTTCGTCATAAACAATTCCTTCTTTCGGTGTATACCCCTGTGCCACTAGTCTAGCTTTGTTTCTAATGACAATTCCTCTATCATCAGTTTTGTTTCTGTATAGCCATCTGGTACCAATAGGGTATTGTCCTTCGGAAGATCTACCAGTTGCCATACTTCTTGTTTTTTGAATTGCAGCAGTTCTTCTTGCATTGCTTTAATCCATCTATTATCTTAAAGAGCCTCTTTGATGTTCTTGGGTACTGTTTGACACAGAAAGCATGAGAACAAACAGATGTTTGCAATACTTGACTTGCTTCTTGTCACCCGTTCATTAAGTTCACCAATAATGCTTTCTACTGGATAATTCTTGTGTATTCTAGTAGTTGGAATTGAGTCACCAACAATCGTTACATCAAGATTGGAGACATTCAGATCATCATGTTGAGAGGCATTTTCATCTTGTACTATTGGAGAGTTATGAAGATAGTCATATTATGTTTCAGTGACTACTTCGGTATTAGTAGCACTTTGATTACTTCCATCATTTGATGTTATTTCTGTTTCAACTGGAGGTGTACCTTGATTTTGATTTCTGACTTCAATTGATAGGTCTTCTGAAGGTGATGGTAGCAAGTTGGGGCCAGTTTCAGTTAAAACACTTTGATTCTGAGATGGCTGTCTGACATGATCAGCTTGTAGTGGAACATCTTCATTCAGTTACTTAGAAGAGGATGGAATAACCATTAGAAAGTCATCTCATCTTTCTACTCTAGAATAAGGTTCAACTGAAGGTAGGTTTCCTGCATCAGACAAGCGAAATTGACCAAAAAATTTTATAAATGAGTCAATATCAAACAACCAGTCGGGACCATTTGTAGATTTGGGAAATGAATGTTCCTTGAATTAAACATTTGTTTATTCATCAATAATGTTTAATCTGGGATTAGACACTCTAAAAACCTTTAAAACTGAAGAATAACCTATAAAGAATCATTCATCAGACTTAGATGGAAATTTTCCTAAATAGTCTCGAGTGTTTAATATTGAGACAAGACTACCAAATGACTTGAAAAATCCAATAAATGGTTTTCTTTGAAACAAAAGTTCATAAGGAGTCTTGTTGCTTTTTTTTACAATCAGAGTTCTATTTTGCACAAAACACGATATGTTAACTGGTTCTGCCCAAAAGATAATTGGCGGTTTAGCATCAGCTAGCATTGTTCTTATTGCTTCAATCAGTGTTCTATTTCTCCTTTCAGCTATCCCATTTTGTTGAGGAGTTCTAGCTACACTATATTGATGAGCAATGCCTTTGGTTACACAAAAAAAACTCATATCTTCGTTTTTGAATTTTGTTCTACTATCACTTCTAATTGTTTTAACCTTATGATCAAGTTGGTTTTCAATTTTGTGATAAAATATTTTATTATTTGTGATGCTTCGTTTTTATGAAGTAGAAAGAAAACCCATGTAAATCTTAAAAAGTCATCAATGATCACCAAACAATATTATTTCTTTCCAATACTCATAACATAAGTTGGTCCAAAAAGATTCATATGAAGTAACTTCAATGGAGAATTGTTTGTGTTCACCAGCTTTGGCTTGTGGGACAACTTATGTTGTTTCCCTTTAAGGCAAGCTGAACAGTGATCAACAAAGTGAAATTCTTTTTGGGGTAAACCAATGACATGGTTTACTTTGACCAATCTATTCATGTTTTTAAAATTTGTGTGTCCCAATCGTTTGTGCCAAAGCTGAGACTCGTCAAAAAATACTTTTGACAGAAGACGTGTTTCTTCTTTTGGTGTAGCAGAATTTAGGTTTAAGACATAGGTGTTATTCTTTCTCGGGGTCTTTAAGACAACCTATTCTTTAGGAATATGGAATCCTGGTTTCAGAATGTAGCAATGAGTGTTAGTAAAGTGAGTTAAATATTTCTTGTCATAGATCTGAGACATGCTGAGAAGATTGAAATTAAGTTGTTCACAGTAATTCACTCTATCAAAGCTCAACATCCCATTTGTCATAGATCCTTCACCAGTGATTCTGCCACCTTGTGAATCTCCTCCGAATGTCACAGTGGTTCCTTGTATATGCTTGAAGTCATGAAGAAGGGAACGATCTCCAGTCATGTGTCGGGAGCATCCACTGTCCACGTACCATAAGCTAATGGACCTGTATAGATGACCTTGCAAGCACAAAACGAACTAATTAGAATATGTAACCCAAGCCAAAATGGTTTTGGGTTTCTCGTTCCTATCCATGATAGTAACTTCTTGGTACTTTCCTCTAAATTATGACTTAGAGAGAGGTATCCTGGGAGATTTCTGGTGATATTTTGAATGTTTCATCTCATTAGTTTCAGCTGAAGAGTCAGAAGAGTAATGAAACCTTTGGTCCCTATTTCTTTGAAGAAATCTGATCTGTTTTTTATTATCAAACATCATTTTTGGTTTGTGAAGTTCATATGTTTGCTTGATGTTATGATATTTCTTCTTTGAATTTTCTTCAACTCTTTTATGTTGCCGATGTCATTATCTGAGCTAGAAGTCCTATATTGATTATTATGAAAATGACTTTTGATTTTGGGTTTCACAGATGATATTGGTGAGATGGGCTTGTTTTGGGGAAATCTCAACCCTTTTTGCTTGAAGAAACAATTAGATGTATTATGGTTGGTCACATCACAGACTGAACAATATTTATTGAAATAATATGTTTCTTGACTATGATTTTTCTATTGCTAACTTAGTAGATTTATCTGTTTTCAACTTAGTCACAATCTTTGATTTAAGGGAAGAAGCAAAATCAGTCTTTTTAGTAGTTTGTTTCACAACACTACTTTTGTTAACTATTTTAGGTTGCTTTTGTTTCCTCAACCATTTCTTGACTTCCTGTTCAAACTAATTTACATGATCCCTATTGCAGATGTCAAAACTTACTCTTTGCTTTAATTTTGACGATTGAGGGTCTGATTGTATTTTTATCTTTGAAATCAGTGAACTTTTGCTTTTCTTTGACAGTGAAATTTGTCTGATTTGCTTGAATTTTTTGGAGATTTAATCTCATAATCAAAACTGCTTTCAGTAGAAGGTTTCACTAAAGCCACGACTTTCTTCTTTTCCTTTGAAATTGCAGGTATAAATTTCACAAATAGGACAATGGCTTTGATTGGGCTTGATGGTTTAATGACATTCACTGTCTTGTCTAAACACTCCTTGATTTTAATTGGGTGACCTAATTTAATTTTCTCCTCATTTGTTTCAATATAAACATTTGGTTTATTTTGAGGATTTGTGACTTGTTTTACTATTGATTTTGGTTCAATAGTGTTAGGTTCATTTTGATCTATGAGTGTGATAGATTCAGGCATGACAATGTAGTTGTCATTGTAAGGTTGGGGACAAGAATTATACCCAATCCCAGTCATATCCTTGAGATCCTTTTTGTGAATGTAACATCTCTTGCAGCTTGACTGAAGACATTTGAAACTTTTTAAGTTTCACTTAAGTAAGTGATTGTTCAACTATTGATTGAGCTAACTTTTCAGTTAGTTGCTCATTCTCAGCTGCAAGAGTGTATTTTTCACCATGCAAATTTTCAATGTCAAAGATGAGTGATTTGATTTTAATTTCAAAGCCTTTAATTTCTCTTTTAAGCATCGACTTGACCTTTTCTTCTTTTATTTTAGCAGCCATTTATGATTATGCTTATGATAACCTTGCAGTTCAGTAATGCATTTATCACCTACACAAGTTGGATTTTACCTCAGATGGCATAGAAGTTGGACCATCATTGATGTGAGCCATGAGTGCATGAATTTGAAATTGAGGCTTCACTTCCTCTATACAAACTCCAATTACACACTCCATCTTGTCTGATGACAAGAGCATTTGAAGGTGCCTGACTACTTCCATGTGCTTGATTTGTCAGTTGTGGATGACTTTGGTATGGTTGTTAAAGGTGTTGGTCATGATATTGTTGTTGTTGATTGTTGGAGTGAGCGCTTGTGCTTGGTTGTGAAGATGGCTGACCATGAGAATTCCTTTGGAAATTGTTGTTGTTTCTTCTAGGAGCATTACACTCTTTGGAGAAGTGGCTAGTCATACCACAATTAAAATTTACCTTGGATTTGTCATATCCAAGTTTGGTGTTTTCATTGAGGCTAAGCTTTCTCCTTTTTCTGAAGAACTTCTTGGCTCTCATTGCAATCATAGCCATTTGCCAATGTAGATCCATTTCTTCCACATCATCTGCATCCATTTCTTCTAAATCTTCTTGTATAAGATGAGCAAAAGTGGGTCTACCTCCCAGGTAAGCTTCAAAGCTAGCAACAAAGGCATTGTAAGTTGCCTTTTGCTCTTCTGATCATGGGTCTTCAGGAGTAGTTGAGGGAGTTGCAGTGAACTTTGCTGGTTGAGATGATGTTGATGGCTTGTTTGTTGATGGAGTAGCAATGAAACTAGTTGTCTTCACTTGATCTCTTGAGGAGAGAACATCATTACAATGATGAATGCATTTTCCACAGAGTGATTGTCTAATGGAAATTTATAAGCTTCAATAACTCGAGATCCACCAAGATTTTTGCTCCTTTCATCAAGTTCAAGAGCTTCTATTTTGGCAATCATGATGTCTAAGATGGTACTCTCTAGATCAAAGTGTTTTTTAGCATTATTACATTTTGTTTCCAACTTTCTGGAAGACTATGAAGCATCTTCTTATTCAGTTCTTTGACTTTGTATGTTACCCTCATGATCTCTAAATCATTCACTAGCTGCACAAATCTATGCAGTTGTTTAGAGATTGACTCCCCTTTGGAGTGATGAAAGGTTTCATATTAATTAACAAGCTTGTCCTTGTTAATTATAGCCACTTCACTACTGCCTTCACACATTATCAGCAGTGCATCCCAAATAGCTTTAGCAGTTCCATACTTTTCTAGTCTTTTTAGCACATCCATTTTCAGTGCTCGAGTGAGTATAGAGTAAGCTTTTAGATCAACTTTTATCTTCTTGTACTCATTATCATCAAGTGTGAGATCCTTAATATGTATTCTTGAGGTTTTGTATAATGCAACTTGATCAGCAGAAAGAGTCACAGGAATATGAGGGCCTTTACATATTGAAATCCAGTAGTCAGGATCAACACCTGTAATATAATTCATGAATCTCATTTTCCATTGCTAAACTCAAATTTGTGTTAAGCATGGAAGGTTTTGGAGTATGACCAAGTTTAGAGAAATTATGAGAATCCATTTTAATAAGTTGTTTTTAAGTTGTTTGAATAATGATTAGATTGATTGTTTAAGTTCAACTAATCCAAATAGTCCAAAACAAGCTTATGTATAACCAGGATCTGTTGATGTTTATATGATTCTGTTGTAGTTTTTATGGTTGAGCAACTGTTCACAGATTTGTTCTTGAAGGTGAGTATGGATGAACGAGGGTTGTCAAAGTGTTTTAGCAGATATTCAACTTGTATACTGAATAGAGGTAGTCGAACACTCTACCAACAACTCAATCACCAGATCAATCGAGTACAGCTTAGATCTAAGCAGACCTGAAGAAGAATCAAAAGCCAAAGCTCTGATACCAATTGACTGCGTGTGAGAATGATATTCTTTGTTGATTTGAATCAATAAGGATCGAATATGATGATTGAGTCAATGATTGTAAGGCGGAATCAAACAATCACAAAACATTAAATGCAAAAATACTCAAAAATGCTCTTTGTATTAATGAGGTGAAAACGGTTACAATGAATTCTAGGGTCTGAGCATTAAACGATAACAATACACCTTATGAACATAAGACTAAACAAAATATTCTGATTGTCTATATTCTATCAACAATCACCTCACATACGAGGTTTTTTATTGTATTTGTAGACTAACAAGATGCCTTTTACAAAATGACTAAACTATCTCTGACTTATACATCAAAAAACTAGTCTAAGTACAAAAGTCTTCATCAGCATTTCTTTTGTTTATCCGCATTGACTAATGCGGATGAATTGATCTTCATCAGCATTTCTTGTTTCTTCTTCGGCATTAGTGTTTGGTCATCAGCATTGACAAATACGGATGAACAAACACTTATGCGCATTTGTTGTTGGACATCCGCATTAGTAAATGCAGATGTACAAAGTACTTGTCAGCTTTTGTTTCGGCTATCCACATTTGTTAATGTGGAAGAACAAACACTTGACAACATTTGTTCTATGTTCATCCGCATTTACAAATGCGGTACTTGTCTTCTATATTATTTGTATATTTTTCATCTGCATTGGTTCTTAGACTTGTGGAATTTCCAGCAGAACATTTATCAACCCACCACTTGAATGTATGATCCTTTCAAGGTTCAACATCGTGGGACTTGAACCAAGCGCCAACGGATTCATCGAACCCATCTCCATTGAAGTAACATACCCTAACTTTGGCGACAGGAGAGCTAAGCCGGTGGAAGCATACACCGGCCAAAGCTCCACTCTGTGTGCAAAAAAACACAACGTTTTCGCACCCCCAATTTCTTGCACACCCCGTGTGCTTACTCACACGAATATCCTTTCACATCGCTTCCTTTGCGAAAATCAGGGCAACACACACAACTGTAGTTGAATTTCCTAAGGTCTTGCCTGCGAGCGTTCTTGCCGGGGTGAACGAGCGGGCACTCCGTCCAGTCATGAGTGTAAGTCCGTGAACATGGTTTCACCTTAAACGTGTATTTCGAAACTCATCGAACCCATACACATTGTAGTTAGTATCCGGCATCGACACATAAATCGGGTATTCTTTCTTCGCTGACATAGTTTCTTTCTCTTCGATTTGTTCTTCATGCTTCCATCTTCAACCGAAAAACCCTTCAACAAAATCTCCAAATCTCTTCGTGTTGACGATCTGATTCCACGAGCAATTACATCGCTGACTTTGTTCCCATTATTGTCGGTTAGGTTGACATCAGTGGAGGCTTCAAGTAAAAGCTTGACAACTTCAACGACCATCGGTGACCCGCCGGAGGCGGCGCAGTGGAGGGTGGTGGCGCCATTGGAACCGAATGATTTGTTGGCATCTATCTTGTTTGAGGGGATTATGTATTTCAGAACCTGAATGCTTTCGTAAATGGAAGCAATCATAAGAGGGGTTTGTTCTTCCAACCCTAACTTTCGCTTATCGCCTCCATTTCTTCTTCCATACCAGAAGCTAACCTCATCTACACTCACACCCTTCTCTTTCACCATGTCAATGAACCCCGCAACATCATCAGCAACTGCTAATCCTAGTAAACTCGAGCATTTCGAGAACAAACCATGATACTTTTCCTGAAACTTATCTCCATCCATGACAGAATAAAGTTTACCCTTTGTAACTTTACACATGATACCTGCAAAAATCAAATATAAACCAATTAATCATTTGTGAATTAAATAAGAAGGATGCTTGATTCAGTGGATAGATGTACGATACCTTGAAGATGATGAGTTAATTTGTTCTGATGGATGAAGATAATGAGTTGGGGGATAGATTATTTATATGATGTTGGAGATAGATATGCAAATAAAGGGGAAAACACACACTATGGAAGCAAAGGAGGAAGGTGCGACTTTTCTTCGCAGTTTCTTTGGTCCAAGTCAAAGCGTTCAACAATGGTGGAGATCGCTAATTTGAATAACTTTTTGAAATGAAACTAAAATGAAGTTGAAATGCAAATTCATATTCAAATGAAATTGCGGATGTGGAGCCTGCAATCAGACTGGCCTTCAACAGGTTTGTCTAGTAGACTATGAGCTAGATGGTGCTGGAAGTCATAGGAATCCCAAGCACACCAGTTATGCGTGAGGTCTTCATACGATATTGATGGTGGCGTGAGTAGTTCTGAATGGTGTTGTAGCTGTGGAGAGTAGGGATTTTGGATTGATAGGTCGCTGGGTAGTGATTCAGGAGAGTGGTTTCATGTGTGACGCGTTCTCGACTTATTTTTATGTTTTACTCGGTTCTTTTCTCATGTTTTGTAATTTTATAACTAAATAATGTAAAAAAGTTGGATAATATCATAACAATTGAACATACAAATATAGTGTGATTAAGAGCATGTGCTATTTTAAAAGCTCACGACCTATGTTTTGCACAAACTCTTTCGAAAATATATTGTTTAAAATCGGCTCGAATAAACGAGTTGAGCTCGAGCCAAGTCTAGTTTGGCTCATGGCTCGCTTATTAACTCGTTTAATATAACTTTTGAATTATAATTTACATAGAACTAAATTACACCTATGACATATATTATTCAAAGTAGGTTATAAATCTGTATGATACACGTGCGAATAATAATATTTAAAAAAATAAATATGATACTTGTAAAATAAGAATAGTTGGGATGAATATAACACAATTGAAAATTTTTTAAAATGAATTTATAAATTGGTAAAACTTCGTTGTATGTCATATTTTTTGTTGTAGATGAAAGCTCCCTTTCCTTGTCCAAATTAATAGTTTCAAACCACTCTACCTTTAACCTTAGACGAATAAATGTATAACTAGGCATGAGTAAAAATGAGATTTTTCAAGTATAAACATACCCTTGATGATGATTGTCATTGACTTTTGTTGATTGCATTGCAAAACATAAAAGCACTAGAAATTATCTTCTTTTGAACTAGAAATGAATATTTTTATCTGAAAATGTTTGGACAAAAATACGGTTGTCGATGTTGCTGCCTTATATAATTTTGCTTTCTAGCGCAATTGCCTGAAGAGATAACATGTAATCTTGTTCCATTACATAATCCTTATTTTTTGTCAATATATCTTAATAATATTACAAGAACGCTAGCTTTTAAAGCCTTTATGATTAGGTTAACCAAATAACTTAAGGTCATTTAAAACACTAGGTGAGTAAAGGCTTTCTTCAAAATTACCATGTACATAATATGAGCGGCATAGACTGTCACTACTCACAAACTTCTTCTCTTCGCCCGGGAATAAGGCAAGCAAGCGATCATTGCTATAATGGAGATGTTAATTTATAGGTGCAAGTATTTCTATTTCTTGAAAGAAGTTTTTGTTTCTTGAGTTTTTAATCATTTCCAAATACACAAATAAAGTAGATATTAGATCATTTTAATCGGTTATTAGAAGATCTTTAGGTATAATGATATCTGAATTAAATTCATTACAATCACTGATATCACCTTCACCCAACTACAAGAGCCAATATGAAAACTTTCTTGTTTGCTTAATGTTGCGTGCATTCTTTTCTATAGTTAACCTCATCTTTTGGTTAAACTTAATACCTTACATTTTGACCAAATGTGGAAAGAACTTAATGACGCATTAACAATATCGTGCCTAGTTTCATTTGGTATAACTAAAAAAATTTGATGGAAATCTTCTCAAAATACAACTATGTAAGGATTACACTTAGAGACTGATGCAACCAAAGAGTTCTCACCATGCACATGTGAATTACAGGGAAGTTACTTCTAAAGATTTGATATAACTCAGTGAATAGTACTAAGTATCAGATCTTCCGAAGCCAAAAGACAATTTTTTCTTAGAGGCTGATGCAAGCAAAGAGCTTTCCACATGTACATGTGAAATACAATGAAGTTACTTTGGAAGATTTGATATAACTCAGTGAATTATGCTAAGTATAAAAACTTTTGAAGCATAAAGTCCAGTTCTTCCGAATCCAAAGATGAAGTCTTCCGAAGCTTCAAAGACAAAGTCTTCCAAAGCCAAGATTGATTTCTTCTGAAGACATAAGGCATGAATTCTTTGACATGCTTTTGACAAAAGCTAAAACACCTTTCCACTGCCATCTGTGAAAACTCACCAACTTGCATGACTTGTCGAAAAGTCCATGCTTTTATCAACTGTAGATTAAGATGTTCGGTCTGTATGGGTCATTGATAGTGGATGTTCTAGGCACATGATAGGTAATAACTCTTTGCATCAGAACTTTGAAAGAATTGATAGAGGGCCAGTTGATTTTGGAGGAGAATCAGGTGATTACATCACTGGAAGAGGTAGAGTCACAAATGGTAAGCTAAAAAATGAGAATGTAAACTATGTTAAGGAGCTTGGGTACAATCTCTTAAGTGTATCCCAAATTTGCGACTGGAGACATGACATGTTCTTTATTGAGCATGAGTGTATTGTTCTAAATCATGGGTTAGTCATTACTTAGGATCATATCTTGCTACTAACCCAGACAGTTGGTATGTCACTAGAGATCAAGGGGGTCAAGACATGTACTTTTAGCATAACATACTTGACCTCCCTCCTCGTAATCTTTATGACATGAGTAGATACCTTAAAAATCTAAGGAATCCTGACCAACTGATAATAAAGGGAATGGCATTGATTTTAATGAGAACTATCAATAGATAAAGATCAAGCTTCAAGGTTCTCCTTTAATTTTGGTAGCATTAGCGTAGGGGGAGTTTGTAAGGATTACACTTAGAGGATGATGCAACCAAGGAGCTCTCAGCATGCACATATGAATTACATGAAATTACTTCGGAAGATTTGTTATAACTCAGTGATATGCTAAGTATCAAATCTTCCGAATCCAAAAGACCAATTTTTCCAAAGCCAAAGATGAAGTTTTTCAAAGTTTCAAAGAAAAAGTCTTCCGAAGCTAAGACTGATTTCTTCTGAATACAAAGAATGCATGTCTTCTCTGACATGCTTTTGAGAAAAGCTGAAACGCCTTTCTATTGCCACCTCTAAAGACTCACCAACTTGCATGAGTTTATGAAAAATCCATGCTTTTGTCAACTGTAGATTAAGGTGTTGAGTTTGTAACTTTCCAACTATGTATTTTTATCTTTTTTTGTAATAGATAAGAATGTGAGTTATGGTATTAATAGTCACTAGTCAAAAGGCAATTTGTTTTTGACTCTACATTGATCTTGTTGTCTAGATTAGTATTTTCAGCTGGCTTTCAAAGTATGGCCGGTTGTATGATGTTGTATAAAGTATATCAAATACTTGTATTTTAAAGTTAAGCTTTGTAACACTTGTAAGAACTTGAGAGTATTATACATCAATCTTGAAAACCATACTTGAGTGTTCTTGTTCTTTTCTTTTACTTGTGTTCTTTGTTTCATCATTAATTGTTCTCTATTTGATCTTCTAAGTGTTATAACTCTCATAACACCGTGAAACTATTGTATTGACCTCTTCACCGGTCCTGCAAGTCCCAATACTATAACCCGATGCATCACATTCCAAAACAAAAGAAACTATAAAATCACATTCCAAGGCTTGTTTAAATTGATCAAATGCCTCTTGGGCTAAAGGGTGCCAAAGGAAGGCATCTTTCTTTGTCAAATTGGTTAAAGGGTGAGTAGTGGTACAATGATTCTTGACAATTTACCGTAATAACCATTTAACCCCAAAGACCCATGCAACTCTTATAGAGTCTTGGCCATTCAACCACCGTACTTATCTTCTTGGTATCCATTGAAACACACTAACCATCCAAAATATGTTCCAAATATTCAATAGATTGTTGACCGAAACTATATTTTTTGGTGTTGATCTTAAAGTGATTGAGGATTAATATGTGGAAGGCATCAACCATATCCATCAAGTGGTTTTCCAAGTAGGGCTATAAACTAAAATATAATTAAAAAAGATAACCACCTTAAGTCAAAAAGGGGCCTATTAATGTCATTTATATTGCTTGGAAGGTCTCCGAAGCGTTCATGAGACCAAACGGGGTAACCAAGTACTCATCGTGGCCGTCGTGGGTGTGAAAAGCCATTTTGTCAATTTGTCTAGTGGCATTCGAATTTGATTATAGCCAAATTTAAGACCAAATTTGGAGAAGAATTAAGACCAGTTTAATTTGTCAATCAACTCGTCAACCATGGGATTATGATACTTGTCGGGAATTGTTGCACGGTTTAATGCGTGATAATCAATACACATACTCCATGAATTTCTTCCGAAACAATATTATGGGGCTCAAATAAGCACTCTTACTAGGTTGGATGATACCCAACGCTAACAACTCCTAAACTTGTCGTTCAATCTCAGCTTTATGTATATAAGGATACCAATAAGGGTGCACACAAATGGGTTCAGGTGAGATCATACCAATGGAAACAACTAAGGGGGGGTGAACAACCAAATCAAAGTTGGATAGAAGTCAGGAAGCAGTACAGACTATTGAGGGGGCAATAGACTCAAAGATAGGGAAGAAGGATCAATCGATAATTCGTGCAAAGGTGAAGGCACACCATGGGAGTCAACCTCTAAAGAAAGCCACTGATGTAACGCTATGAGAGCTTGTTGCCCCACTCGAACCCCGTGTAATTGCATCAAATTACCTTGATAAACAAAGTGCAACCACGATTTTGCCAATCATGAACCACCTCGCCTAAGGATTGTAACCATTCCAACCCCAGCATAAAATCAAGGGAACCCGTGTCAAAGACTAAGGTATCCAAGAGAAACGTACAAGGACTAACCACCACCGGAATAGCCAAACACCTTTCATTGACAAAAATAAAATGACAATCACCCAACTTAATTTGAATACCTCTGAAAGGAACCACAACTAACCCCAACTTGAAACTAAACGACGAGAGATAAAATTATGGGAAGCTCCACTATCGACCAACATACAAACCGAAATACCATTTGTTGGCAATCCCATTTGTAGCCAAAGTGCCGAAAAATTCCAATGCAATGCACATACCCACATCCGGAGCAGATAGTATGTCGTCTTCTAAGGTAGGAAAGTTTTGAGAACAAACTGTTCCCTGAATGGTGGTTCACACTCATCATCACCAAGAAGTGATACTCACAGTTTACCCTTTAAACATTTATAAGCCAATCCATACTATTGACCATAACAAAAGCATTGCCTTTTCTCTTGGCGATCTTCCCATTCGGATCAAGACAATGATTGAACACCATGATCGCGCTGAAAAATCTATCCTCCCCCACCAATGGAAGGTGGCGATTTGAAAGAATACATAAATCAGGGTGATTCGGCTTGAGGAAAGAAATCCGAGGCCTATTTTTGGATGATGTAGCCATACTGGGCACCGAACGGCCCAACTACGATGACCTATCCCCCAGCCTAAACATCTATGATCCAAATGATGAAGATACCAGAATCAGGTAATTGATGGTGTCCTGGAGCTAGGGTGAAACATAGCCTCCACGTCTTTGCATAAATACATGGAATCCGAACGCGATTAGGGACGATGAAGACGCATCCATTTCTTCACATTAGGTTTTAATCTGGCTACAAAATAACCCAGCGCTTGCGACTCCAGCAATGGAGGAACCAACGACAACATATACCAAAAATCATTAATATAATCGTAAATCGAATCTAATTTGCTCATAAGGGTTTTGAATCTCCAACCCACTAAAACATGTAATAATTCCGATTAATATTCGAACCAAGTGAGAGACGAACATAACCGCGTGATGATAGTAAACCAATGTTGCACAACCCCAATCATACTGAATTGTGCTAGTTGTATTCAATTAGTTAGCAATTTGTATCCACCCTTAAGCATCAAATCTTGAAAATTCAAGGAGCTTAATCTTCTTGAGAGCCTAATGGAGGCTCGAAGACGAAACCGGCGAATCAGAGTTAGGACAGGAGAATCAGAATAGGACCGAGAGAGACCCTCATCAGGACCACCCGAAGGCCACGAACCACCGAAAACACCAGATTTCATACCGAAATGCTCAATAATGTCCTTCTCTAATTGTTTCATCCAAGAGAGAACCACCTTCCGAAACTCACTAGATTCCAAGCAATCATTGTTCAAAACCGTCAAGGTTTTCATGATTTCAGTAACATCACTTTGAAGCTATCTAATCTAAGCTTCTTGAGCATCTAAGCAAGTGTTTAGGTACGAGTTTCCGTGTTTAAGACAGATAAAAGGAACAACAGCACGTCAGTGCAGGTCGGACCAGTGATACAAATATGAATACCCAAATAAGAAAATAAACAGAACTCGTGATGCAATAGGGAAGAAGATGAATAGAAGGTTACTATTAATGGAAATAAGGGAAAGAATTACAATGATACCCGTATCTATGCTTTCTCTCCATGCATAATGCAGGCGACACTTAAATCTAAAAAACTTACGCCTAGCTCACTCTCCTTTATTTCTACTATATATAATACTCTTCTCTAACAAACTCTTAACCACTTTTAGGAATGGCACATTTACCCCTTCTAGAATAAACTAATAATTCTTTTGAGGTCCGTGGATTTGATAGACACACTTTAAAATTTTGGAAATTTGTGAAAAAATTAGTTTTTGATTTGAGCAACATTAGATGCTTGTCTAATAAACTAATCTCGCTTATGCATTCACTTTTAATATGGTGGCTGTTTCTCAAAACCTCCGGATCAACACCTGTTTTATAAAAACACTTGGTAAAATGGCTATTCTTGTAATTTTCCTTGAAATTAAATACTGCCTAACTACTATCCAATCAGTAACCCCAACAGGCCTGACTACTTGACATCACCGTATTAGCAGTTACAACTAGTGCAATTCAGTATTGAAGACTTGCTGCGAATGCAAATTCAGTACTGAAGACACGGGCTTGAAGTTCAGTGTCTAGCACTGCTGATTAACTCACAAGTACCAGCATGAAGATCATTATAGCACATCATATGATGCATAGCAAATATGCTACAATTGTTTATGATTAGTTAACTCAACTATAAGGGTAACAAGGTTTCTATGCTTTATGAAGAAAAACCAAAATCAAAAAGTTGCATAGTCAGGTAAGTAGGTAACTAAACCATTAACTAAACGCTAGTTGATAAATGGTATTTCTATCAGCAAATTCAAATAAATGATTTTCAAATGACAGTTTAAACTAATAGAGTTGTAGATTTTAACTACTGAAAATTGGAGTACAAGCATAACAAAGGGACTAAAACTAACAATCCTGCAAAGCAAACCATATCCTAAAAGAGCAAGTCCAAATTACTTTATAACCATTTATATAATCTTGTAGAAAAGATAGACATTCTACTAGCAAACATAGATGATATTCAACATGTTTGATAGCAACTCAGGTTTACTGTTTATGGGCGCGCCTTTTTTGTGCTGCAAGAAGGGCATTTGTACTGCTTGATGCTTTCAGCTTTTGCGGGTGTTATTTTCACACACTTACCATGATACCACCTCTCACAGATGTCACACCCAATCCAGAATTCATCACCACTGTAATTCCCTCCACAGCTCCCACAAAGGGTTTCCCCATGCTCGTCTTCATCTTCTGCGTAACTCTCATCATAAATTGTTGGTGTGCCTTTTGATTGGCCGTCATTCGTCCTCTGCAACCAAAACATACATAATGAGTTAACACATGACACGTTTTGACCCAAGCCCCACATTTTGCAACCTTTAATTTACCTTTGTGCTGGATCTGGATTTGTTGCCATTATCCATATTGGGCTTGTCCTTCACATTCTTCCTCTCTGTGACGACTTCAAACACAGTGGGTAGGTCATTTATCAGGGTGAAGAGACGCTTCCTGTACAACTCAGATTCAGGGTCTTTAGCCATGAACCAGTAACAAAAACTAAAGAGACTACAAGCTCCTATCATGTATAACATGTCCGTATTCTAGTCGCATTAAAACACCTCTATAAATAGTTATCACTAGTGGTGTCAATCATATCAGGTGGAATTGCTAAACCCAGACACGACCCATATGTTAGTTAATCAGTGTTAAAGACATCAGCCCTACACTGGACACACTTTACATGGTGTTCCCCAAACATGCCCCTCTTTAAACATGTCAAATGGGTTGGTAGGTTGTAATCAAGTTGTAAGCATGTACAACAGGATGGTGGGTTGTACAGCACGGGTTAAGCAGTCTGTAAATAGTCAAGCAGGTCGGCCTGTTAATTAAACGGGTTGACAGGTCGACTTGTTTAATTAAACAAAACAGAATAAACCATAAAAGATTCAATCATTAAACGGGTTAGATATGACAACCCTAAACTTGGTTATTTTTGTGTCATGCGAAAAAATGCCACTAGCAGTTATCACTTCAATTTCCCAAAAGATTGATAATTTGACCAAACCAAATGTCATTATCACTTCCCAAAAGACTGATAATTTGACCGAACCAAATATCATGTATGATTTCACATCTTCATCAAAATTTACAAAGACCACTGTAGTCTACCAATTAAAAGCAGTTTTTTTTTCAATTAGCAAAAATATTTTCTTCCTTGGAATCTAAGCAATTTCGGTCTTAATATACTGTGATTAAATGATGATTCTAAAATATGTAAGATATCCAGCTACAGACAACATGGTCAGCATGTCCACTGGTGAAAAACACCAATTTTAATTATGAGTTTTTGACAGAACAGACAAACCAAAAAAGAGATGTGACATCATTCACAAAGGTATGAATGAAAATGCACTGAAACAAGATTATAGTCATATGTAAGAAACAATGGATAAGATAGAAAGCACCTCTCATTCCTATTCAAACGAGCACCAAAGTAGAAAGCAACCGCCAACAACCAAGAATCAGTATGCACAGCAACCAATGACAGCCAATCTCTTCTGTGCATCCCATCTCTTGCAAAGTTAATCCCTAACGCTGGTTCTGGAAGTTCTGGTGGGACTTCCTCTGCTGGAAGTGTAACTTCCCATGTTTCGTTTGGATGTCCATACAAACACAAATTCTCCTTCTCTACAGGTTCATAACCATCAAGTTAACAAAAGTTAAACCCCACAAAAGTTGGTTTGAAACACTAAGCAAGCAACCACAAGTCCCAAATAATCAAACTCCTGTATCTTCACAAAACCTTGGTAGTTTCATGTTCTTAAAGATGGATACCCACTGTTTAGCATCAGCGTAAAGTCTGAGTATTTATTCAAAAGCTTTCTTATTTTCCAAAATCAGTTTTAAAAATTTATTGCACTAACCACTGTGTATTTTTATGTACTTCATATATTTTACTTGAATACCAATAATATGGAAGTTATAACATAGTCCTTCAACTCTTCAATAATAATCAAATGAAGTTTTTCTTTCTTAATATGCACAAATTCAATGCATCAACAATAGATGGATTATCTAAAAAAAGTCCCTAAGAACATATAAAAACGGAGCAAAAGCGACAAAGATGAAGGTTGACTTTAATATAAGTTAGCAAAAAACACATCAAAAGAAAAGGACATGCCTCCAATTCATACGACTAGCTTCTCACTCAACTACAAATTCATTTTCAAAAACTGACGAAATTCATATCAATTTAAAGATGAAAAGCACTTCAAAAACAAAACCAACAGTATTAGGGTATCGTGTAAAAAACGTGAAGCTCATATCACAAATTTGTCCAAAATAACTCGAATTATGCAAGTGCATTTGAACACGAAGGTATACCTGGATCGCAGGTTGCGTAAAATTCATCAACATCTGCGACAAAGCAAAATCAAACAAAAATAATTAAAAAATTAGAAAATATACGGAGTAAAAAGTAAAAAAACAAAATCGACAACCAACAAAACTTGAAGAAGAATCTTATACCGTAAGTGAGAGCACGAACGATTCCGGATCGACGAGCGCTGTAATCCTTGAAGATCTCTTCGACGGTACGAGGGCTTGAGGAAATTGCAGCCATTTCCATAAATAGTAAATCAAAAAGTTTCAGATCTGAGAAGCTGGAGACAGATCGAGTTGGGAGAAGGAATCAGAGATGAATGAGGTGCTGATTTTGTTCGGCCATATGAAGGAATTTGAAGGTTCAGTGAGAAGCGATCACAGGGTTCGTCAGATGCATTTGCCGTCGATCAGATCAGATGGGAGGTTAAAAAGGGTGAAGGACTGGCTATCCGAACGAATTTTGACCTTTTTACGGATAGATCAACTTATAGCCGTCCGATTTTCATTTTCTCTTTTTGCTACTTTTTATGTAATGTAATAATAATAATAATAATAATAATAATAATAATAATAATAATAATAATAATAATAATAATAATAAAAATAATAATAATAAAAATAAAAATAATAATAATAATAATAATAATAATAGTAATAATAGTAGTAGTAGTAATAATAATAATAATAATAATAATAATAATAATAATAATAATAATAAAATTAATAATGATAATAATATTAATAATAATATTAATAATAATATTAATAATATTACGGCGGCGGCGACGACGGCGACGGCGACGGCGACGGCGACGACGACGACGACGACGACGACGACATTCGTTTCCGGAAGCGGGGCAAGCTGAGCCTAAGATACATAGGCCCTTTCCGAATCATTGCTCGAGTAGGAGAGGTAGCCTATAGACTGGAGTTACCCAATGAGTTAAGTTGAATTCACCTGACATTCCATGTATCTCATTCAAGAAAGTGCTTAGTTGATGAAGACATGATTGTTCCATTGGAGGATATCGAAGTAGACGAACGGCTCAATTATGTGGAGCAATCAGTGGCAATCATTGATCGAAAGGAAAAGAGGTTGAGGAATAAAGTGGTTCCCCTTGTGTGTGTACTGTGGAAGCACAGGAAGGGATCTGAGTCTACGTGGGAGACTGAAGAAGAGATGAAACAACATTACCCACAATTCTTTGAGGAATAATAGGTTTCGAGGACGAAACCTATTTAAGGGGGGTGGACTTGTAACACCCGGTTATTTTAAAGTCAAAGAAAAGAATGAATGAGGTGAAAGAAAAGAAGGAAAAGAAATAAAACTCAAGTCTAGGGGTAAAAAGTGTCCAAAAGGACAAAATGTTTGAAAAATGGGTGTAAAAGGGGTATGGTCGCCAATATGTCACATACACCTCTGATGTTCGGGTTTTAGAGAGAGAAAGAGCAGAAAGTTCTCGGTTTTGAAGGAAGAACAAGAAATAATTCGAATTCAAGGTAAGAATTCATGCTTTTATAGTGTTCTTGACTGGTCTTATCCTCGGGTCTATGCTTATGTGTGTTGTATGTGTTCGGGTATGCTTTTAGTGGGTCTCTAACGGTAGAATTCAATTTGCAAACGAGTTTGGAGGAAGCCATACTTAAAAGCTACAAAGGTGAGTTCTAGAACCCCTCTTTTACTGGTTTTTAACTGATTTTGGGGCTGGAAATGCATGAATGTGTGTTTTTATTTAACTGGGTTTCGGACCCGTATACTTGAATGTGTGTACGATGATGTGATGTGTGACTATGTTCATGCTTGATGATGTATGATTGTGTTTCTAAGGCTTAGAGGGTAAGAATTAAGCTTAGAACATGATGAAGGGTGTATGAAAATTGAAAATGATGTTTTAGATCCACTTGATAAGTTTTTAAATCTGCCTAAGTGTTTGGATGTAAATGCGGATGAACAAAGTAAGCCAATGCGGATGAGCAAAGTAAGCCAATGCGGATGATGTGAGTCAATGCGGATGAGCATCTGACTAAGTATGGAAATGCGGAT
>BJCM01252172.1:0-11972 GCA_018326385.1 Flaveria bidentis
TTGGCTGAGTGATCATTTTGATGAGTATACATAAGTTTGGCCAAGTTAGACACTCATCAGGTTTCATATCGAAACTTATAGTAAATAGTTACAGTCATTCGAATTAATGTTAACCCGAGACCCCCAACAGTCATATTAAAGTTTCAATATAAAACATTAAACATAAAACCAAAATGACTTAAATAAACCCTTAATGTACAGTATTTATCTGCACAAATTTGTCTATTGATCATGAAGCGCACATATAAGTTATAATAGACAAAATAAATATTTGAGGAAATCACATTAATCATAAATGCACACTTTATATGCTATTATATAAGGTCTCTAGTAAAACCCATCCTTGTTACGTGTTCTTGGAATGTTTTGGGTGGTAGACCTTTAGACATCGGATCCGCAAGCATATCTTTTGTACTAATGTTCTCGATACAAAGATTATTTTTCTCTACTCATTCTCGTACGAACAAATATTTTGAATCAAGATATAAACCAGCTCCACTCGAACTATTACTATTCGAGAAACTAACAGCAGCTGAGTTGTCACAGTAAATCTTCAAAGGTCGTGATATGGAGTTAACAATTTTAAGTCCGGTAATAAGATTTCTTAACAACATCCTATGGCAAGTTCCATTATAAACTGCAACGTATTTTGTCATCATTGTTGAGGTTGTTGTCAACTGCTGCTTATGACTCCTCCATGAAATAGGTCCGCCTGCTAACATAAAGATATTCCCTGATGTTGATTTCTTATCATCTTTGCATTTAGCAAAGTCAGAATCAGAATAGTCTACCACTTCTAAGTTATCAGTTCTTCTATATGTCAACTTATACTCTTTTGTCCCTTGAAGATATCGCAATACTTTCTTTGCTGCTTTCCAATGATCTAGGCCAGGATTAGATTGATATCGGCCTAGCATTCCAGAAATATATGCAATATCATGACGAGTACAAACTTGAGCATACATTAAACTTCCCACAACTGAAGCATAAGGTATCAATTTCATCTACTCCATCTCATCCTCTATTTTTGGACATTGAAATAAACCAAAAACGTCCACTTTAACTACTAAAGCAACTGAGGGAGAGCAATGTTGCATATTATAATGTGTAAGGACACGTTCAATATACACCTTTTGAGACAATCCTAACGCCCCATTGGCTCGATCTTGGTGTATTTCGATGTCTATTACATAAGAAGCTTCTCCAAGATCTTTCATGTCAAAATTACGTGAAAGTAATCGCTTTGACTCATATAACAAATCTAAACTATTACTTGCCAATATAATGTCATCTACGTAAAGGACAAGTATAGCAAAATTGCTCCCACTCATTTTGAGGTAGGTGCATTGATCCACTTAATTTTTTATGAAACCTTGTTTCTTCATAACTTCGTCAAATTTTAAATACCACTGACCTGATGCTTGTTTTAACCCGTATATGGATTTCTTTAACTTACATACCAAGTGTTCTTTACCTTTAGGTCTGAAACCTTCAGGTTGGTTCATGAACACATCCTCATGTAAGTCACCATTAAGAAAAGCGGTTTTAACATCTATTTGATGTAACTATAAATCAAAATGAGCTACTAAGGCCATAACGATCCTTAAGGAATCTTTTCATGAAACAGGTGAAAAGGTTTCCTGATAGTCAATTCCCTTCTTTTGAGTATAGCCTTTAGCAACCAATCGTGCTTTATGATGTTCAATATTACCATTCAGGTCTAATTTGGTTTTGAAAACCCATTTACATCCTATGGGTTTAACACCCTTGGGTAATTCAACCAATTCCCAAACGTCATTCTTATACATGGAATCAAGCTCATCAATCATAGCTTTATTCCATTCAGACGATTGACCACTACTAATGGCTTCATTATAGGAGGTTGGATCATTAAACTTTCGTAAATCCAAATCAGTTTCATTTAGATAGGTTACATAATCATCAAAATTAGTAGGCCTTCTAGACCGTGATGACCTCCGTAGCTGATTTTCAGGTTCTGTAGTTTCAGTAGTCGTATGAGGGACTTGATCTTGTGGATTTGATGGTGCTTCGTTTACAGGAATGTTTGGAGCAACATGAACTTCTGAGGAAACATGAGATAATGGTACACTGTTTTGTAATGGTGCAGCGTTAAGTACAAGAGGTGTAATAGGAGGTAAGTGTAGAGAGCCCATCCCCCCTCCTCTGGCACTTCTTGTAAGTCAATGTCAAGACTTTCAGTGCTCCCACTAACCTTAGAATCCTCTAAAAACACAGCATGATGAGTTTCTATGATACGAGTAGTATGAGAGGGACAATAAAATCTATAACTTTTTGAATGATCAGGATATCCTATAAAGAAACAACTGACTGTCTTCATGTCAAGTTTTCTTTGTTGAGGATTATAATGCTTAGCTTCGCCTGGACAACCCCATACTTTCATATACCTTAAACTAGATTTTCTTCCTGTCCAATTTTCAAATGGAGTTTTAGGGACAGACTTAGAAGGAACTCTATTTAGTATTTGAACAGATGTCTTTAATGCCTCGGTCCATAAAAATTCAAGTAAAGAGGAGTTCGCTAACATACTTCTAACCATGTCATTAGGGTACGATTTCTTCTCTCAGTTACACCGTTCTGCTGAGGAGTACCCGACATAGTAAATTGGTTTACAATCCCGTGTTCTTTACAAAATTCAAAGAAAGGACCAGGAGCTTGACCAATATCAGTATGTTTACCATAATACTCACCACCTCTATCTGATCTCACTACCTTTATTTTACGATCAAGTTGATTTTCAACTTCAGCCTTAAAGGTTTTAAACATGTCAAGTGAATCAGATTTATCCTTGATTAAGTACAAGTACATGTAACATGAGTGATCATTTATAAAAGTGATAAATGATTTATGTCTAGATATTCCAATAGGATAAGGTCCACTAATATCAGTGTGTATGAGTTCTAGTAAACCGGAACTCCTGACGGCACCTTTTTTAGATCCATTAGCCATTTTACCTTTAAGGCATTTAACACATGTTTCAAAATCAGAGAAATCAATATTTGGTAATACATCATCCTTCACGAGTCTTAACATGCGATCTTGTGATATGTGGTCTAAACGTTGATGCCACAACATGGATGATGTTTCCAAATCTCGTTTTCGTTTGTTAATGTTTTCATTTATATTATATGATAACAACGATTTTGAAAATTGATCATCTAGTTCTAACTTATAGAGATTTCCATCCAGATAACCACAACCACAAACATGAGAGTTTAAAGTAATAGTGACTTTGCCACGACCATGCAAAATTCATAACCATCATTGTCTAACTTTGGTACAGATACTAAGTTCCGAGTAATCCTCCGTACATATAATGTATCATTAAGTTTAATACAATGACCAGTTTTCATTATTAATAGCATGGTTGCTACGGCTTCAATGTTAAGTTCATCACCATCTCCCACCTTAATTGTCCTTTGGTTTCTTTCCGGCTTCCGGATTGTAAGGAATCCCTATGTTGAGTTAGTAACATGAACCATAGAACCAGAATCAACCTACCATGTGTTAATTGGAACGTTAAAATTAAAGGACTTAAATATCATAAATAGATGGTTACCTTTCTTAGCCAGTCACTCCCTGAATTTAGGGCAATCTCGTTTGGTATGTCCCTTATTCTGGCAGAATTTGCAGCGCGATTGTCCGAAAGAGGCATTTGAGCTGGAAGCTGCACTTGTACCAGCCTTATGGACTTTGGAGCTTTCCCCTTTGAAGTTTCCTTTTCTCTTTAATGGTTTAATGGTAGTAACATGAACAACATCATGCTTTTCTAGCTTCAGACGTTCTTCCTCCTGCACGCACAATGCTATCAACTCACCCATTGACCATTTTTCTTTTTGGGTGTTATAGTTGATCTTAAAAGCATCAAAGCATGAAGGAAGAGAAGTCATAATGAAATGTACTAGAAAACCATCACTGATTTCCATGTCTAAGCTCTTGAGTTTATGAGCCATGTCATTCATTATCATTATATGTTCACGCATATTATTAAACCCATCATACTTTGTAGTAAGCATCTTCAGAATCAAAGTGCTCGCATGTACTTTAGAAGATCCTTTAAATTGTTCCTCCACTGAATTCAGATAAGTTTTGGCATTATCTGAATAAGGTATTGCTCCCCTGATAGCAACAGAGATGGAGTTTTTGATTACCATCAGAGGCATTCTGTTAGACCTCTCCCACTTTTCATACTCTTGTTTTTGATCTGTAGTACTTTCAGTAGTAAGAGTAGTAGGAGCGTCATGTCTCAAGGCATAATCAAGATCCAACATGCCAAGAGTAAGTTTAACAGAATTCCTCCATGAGACGAAGTTTGCCCAGGTTAAAACTTCAATTCCAAAGTTAGGAGTGATAGTGAATGCTAAACTGATACAAGTAGTAAAGAAGTTAAAGTGAGTTAAATTACAGGGTAATCAAAATAAATAAATAAAACAGACATAATTAATACGTCGAAGATAAAACCTATTATAACACCAAAATAATAGGCTTAAATAAAGTTCTAGATGAATATTGATTTCGCGTTGGCTTTGACCAAAATTCAAATGTTATGAACAAATTAAAGTAACGTTCTACTTGCACAATGGCTTTGCGTTGGCTATGACCAATGTGCAAGTGTTATGAACAAATTAAAGTAATGTTCTAAATGAATGTTGGCTTCGCGTTGGCTATGACTAACATCCAAGTATTATGAACAAAATTATAGTAAGGCATATAAATACAACACATCACCTTTGAGCAGAAGTGTAATATCTATATTAATTTGCCAACATCTATCATGTGTATTATCAAACAACTAGCCTTTGGGTTTATCATTGACGATAAACATAATTATATAATTATATAAAATAGTAACATTAAACTTTAATGACAAATCAAGTGATGTACCGTTGGGATTAATCACTTAATTTTTCATTAAAGTAACCATTATATAGTTATATATGCCATAAAAATTTAAGACATGAATAAAAGATTTAATTAGGTACATAATATATTATTTCATAAAAGAAAAACTTATGTATCTGCATGAATTTTCATTCACAAAAAATATCAATGTATTTAGGAACAATCAATTAGTCATAATTCATTATGGTTAAAAATCAATTTCATTAATATACGAGAAACGGATATTACCAAATTAATAGTAATGAATGCAATATGTTGTTTAATTGCATTGAAAAAATCTGATTCTAATTACTCATTCGCATTTATATCAATTAAATAACTAAAAATTCAGTTTGTTATATTTGTTAATTGATCAATACCAATTTTGTTGCGGTAATTTTGGAAATAAGTTCTATCGATTGTGAGATTTAGAATCAAATTGGATTTATAAATGATTTGGTATGGAAATACATCAAAGTGACAATCATAAAAAAATTATATCAATTTAATAATAAGAAAAATCAATATTCAATCAAATTCTAAACTTGTGATTTAAAGAATGAATATATGATTGCAGATGTGTACCCATGTGAGAAGATTTGAAGATTTTGTAACTTAATTTCAAATGATGTTTTTGAAAGTAGTGCACTGGATTCTTGGATAAGGATTCAATTAATATGATGATAATAGTTTGTAATTGTAGAAAATGGCACTAGCCCATCATTAAAATCAAGAACCGTCGCAATGGACAACAAAATCGTAAAACGGTAATTTAATACTTTGCATCATCATTGATCAACGATTTACGAAAATCGATTTTAAGCTTTTTTAATTTTTGTATTGAATTGATATAATCAACATGAGCTCTGATACCACATGTTGATTATATCTTGAAACATGGATGAAAACATGAGACCCTAATCATGTTTATTCAATCTCAAATATAAACTAAACATCAAAATAATTAGAACTTACTTGTGGGAATAGAGATTTTTGATGAAGATGATGAAACCATTATCTTGAGATTCGTTCCCGTTATAATGTTTAGAGGGATCGATAGATGATCTTGAGAGAAAAGTTATTGGTGTGTTTTTGTTATCTCCTTATTCCTCTATTTATAACATCTATGGGGAAACCTTAATTATAATTATGGGGTATTTCCATCAAATAACCCCTTTATACTATTAGGGACTAATTATGTCATTTGATGAAACTTATTTAAATGATCCGTAGGCCACATATTACGGGTTATTTCTAACATGTTCAACAATTAATTACATAACAAAAATCCAAATATTATCTGCATGATGTAATCAAGATGAAAACCATAACTCAGCCATGATTCTTATCATATATTTTATGAAAAACTAGAAATGTTTGTTACATTTACCTTCAAAATGATGAAATGAATGTTGGGTGAATGAAATTGTACACTTTTGATAATTTTCTTCATTTTTATGAATTTGCAGGTGCCTTATAGGGGTGATTGTAGCCTGTAAAGTACCACTTTAAAACATTTTTTTTTATCAATATTGACTTATATGAGTCAATGAATATGTTTTCATCTTTAGCAAACTGAACCTAATAAACTATAACAAACTAAAACATATAATAATTTTTTATTCATTACTTCTATCAATTGTGTAATAAATATGTGAAATTAGTGTTTTTAAATGGCTGCAAAAATAGGTGAAAATATCTTGATAAAAGGATGCTTTTGGCTGCAAAATAATACAACTAATGCAGTTTTATAATAATTATTTTTCTTTTTAGAATGTCCTACTGGTTTTACTCATTACTTTGACTGAAACTGCCTGAGCCTAGTCATAAACGTCCTTTGTTTATAATTTGAGTTATGGTTAATGGTTTGTTGTTGTCTTATTTTGACCCATTTTGATAGAGTTTATTATCTCATCTGCAAGGCTAATAATGATCACACGACTAGTATAAGAGGTACAATCTTATCTAGTTTTCACAACACAAAACCCAAATTATGGCCACATGTGGCTTATATTACTAACATCTTATTGTAATTCTGATGTAGCTTTAAAGTTTCATTTAACATTACATATTCTAATCAAGATATATTGGCTTTTATGGACAGCAGCTATGGTTGGACAACAGCTATTTTCCGAATATATACAACAAAAACTATGGTTTAGTCAAAAACTATTTCCCCATTATGTGCTAATGCAGATATGGATTGGACAAGAAGTATTTTTAGCTTATATACCGCAGGGAAAAGGCCAAAATACTAAATGCCGCAAGTTTGGATAGCAACTATGGGTTAGTACCTGTTATTATGTTGTATACTTGCTTGACCAAAATATTTTGTTTTTTGGTCATAATTTCATCGAACGATATAATGGAAATAATATTTGTTGCATAAGGAATTTTTGCTGTATTTTGGATTTAGTTATATGTTAATGTTGAAAGCATATTTGTCTAAAATTTTGTGGCATTATATTCTATTGAGGCCATCATATTTAACTAGATTTGAAAATCCTTACGTGATAACCAGGTAATGGGTTAACATGTCAAATTAATGCAATAAAGTTGGAAGTTCACATAATGGGTCAACTGGGTACTTTAAATGCATGTAACATGTCATATTATTGCAATAAAATCGACATTCACATAATTGTACCACGAGTTAGTAGTTTAAATGCCCGAAAGTTGTTAATGGGTCAACGATTAGTGCATAGAAGCAACATTCATATAACTGGCCAATGGGTCAAATAATTTTAATGCATGAAACAAGTCAAATTAATGCAATTAACCTTTTTTTTTAACGGCAAATGTGCGACCTCCAGCCGGGATCGCATCCCTAACCCAACAGGAGGAAACTTATTGCTGAGAAAACCCACTGACTCAACTCTGAGCATTTTGCTCAGAGTGAGACTTGAACCCATGACCTCCCCTTTATTTACATATCATGGGTACCTCACCTTAACCAGTTGCTCTGAGCATTGCAATTAACCTAGTATTCACATAATTGGTTAACCAATATGTATAAAACTTGCTAATTAACCTAATCAACCTTAACTAATCTTAATTGACCACTCTAATTGGTTGTTATGACCTTAATCTATTATCTTCAACCTTAAAAAGCTTCATTTACCCTAAAAGACAATTAATGACCCTCATCGGCAGTCAACTGAGTCTAATTGCCCTTTGATGACCAAATGAACCTTAAATTACCACCAGTGATCCTAATTGCTAAAAGTTACCCTAATTAGTCATAATTAATGTTAATTGATCATGTTTACTCTAATTGGTTGTTGTGATCCTAATCGATCATCATTAATGTTTAATGAGCATCATTTACCCAAAAAGACGATCAATGACCCTCAACGGTAGTCAACTTAATCTAATTACCCATTAATGACCATATCAACCCTAAATGACCACCAACGATCCTAATTGTTGTTAATTATCCTAATCGACCTTAGATAATCTTAATTGACCATTGTTTACTGCACTTGGTTGTTATATACGCTAAAACAATCAATTTGTGTAACACCCGGATATTTTCTTTGAAGCCGACGAAAGAAGAAAAAGAAATAAAGTCCAAAGTCGGGGGACCAAACTTGCCAAAACACGAGAAAATTTGGATGAATGGGGAATAAGAGGGGAGGGCAGCCCACACCCTCCCCCACACCCACAAAATTCTGCAAAAAGAGAAGAGAAGAAGAAAAGGGAGAAAAAGCTTCGTTCGAGTGGATTTGATCTTGAAAATCGAAGTGTATCGGGTCTAATCGAAGCTCTACTTGTCGGTATTGTTTGTGTGAGTTCTAGGACCCCTCTTTTACCCATTTTCAACTGATTTGGAGCTGGAACACATAGTGAAAACCCGTTTTTGAAATGTGTGTGTTTGACCCGTGTGTATGCGTTTGTGTGTGATGCGTTTGGAGTTTGTTTCCGAGCTTGTGTGTGCTTGAATGGTGTTGTGGTATGCATTCCTATGGTTTAGGATGATTGATTAGGGCTTAGAATGAGTTTAGAAGACCTTAGAGATTGAAAATGGCAGATTGGGTTAAGGATGAATTGCATTTTGCATCAGTTAGGGCTACGCGAACGAATGGCATGCGACTAAAGGCCATACGGCCGAAAAGAAGGCGAGTGAGGTTCATACGCATCCAGTCATGCGACTAAGGTTCATACGCATGCCAGTCGTGCGATTGAGGGTCATTCGCATGGGGAGTAATTCGACTGAGGTCCATACGCCTAGGTTCCATCCACATTGGTCCATTCGCATAGGTGTACATCCGCATAATGTCCATACGCATGGGGTTCCATTCGCATGGGGTTCCATTCGCATGGGGTTCCATTCGCATGGGTGTTCATTCGCACAGTATCCATTCGCATGATGTTTAGTTGCCTAGAGGCCATGCAACGGAAGGGTGCCCATATGCCCAAGTAGGGCTGGTATACCCGAGGAAAACATAGTTTATGTACTGACTTTCGGGGGAAGGTGCAGATGTAAGTTTTGACATGGAAGGTTCCCGTAAGTTCATGTAAGATGACTGTTGTGGCCTTAGAGGTTATGTTGGGCATGATTTTGATGGTGTATGATGTGGTATGATTATGTTCGATGTATGTTATATATGTATGATGTTGCCCTATATATGCCAAGTTCTCCAAGTGCGCATTTTGGTTGCGTGAAGTTTAGTTCTTGGGTCATGTGGTGAATCCTGACAGGATTATGGTGAACCCGACAAAGGTAGAGGCGGTGATGTAATGGAAGTCTCCTAAGACGCCATCTGAGATTCATAGCTTCTTGGGTTTGGCAGGCTACTACAGAAGATTCATCCAAGAGTTCTCTAAGATCGCCTCTCCACTAACTAAGTTGACCCGAAAAGAGGTAAAGTTTGTATGGGCTCCAGCTCAAAAGAAGGCGTTCGAAGAATTGAAGGCGAGCTTGACTCAAGCTCCTGTTCTATTATTACCCGATAGAAGTGAAGATCTGGTGGTTTATTCTGATGCTTCCTACTCAGGGTTGGGGTGTGTGTTAATGTAGAGAGGAAAGATTATAGCCTATGCATCCCGACAGTTGAAGGTTCATGAGGTCAACTACCCTACTCATGACTTGGAGCTAGCAGCCATTGTCTTTGCACTAAAGATTTGGAGGCACTATCTAAACAGGACGAAGTGCACCATTTTCACTAACCACAAGAGCTTGAAGTACTTCTTTGAGCAGAAAAACCTAATCATGAGACATAGATGATGGTTGGAGCTTATAAAGGATTATTACTACGAGATCTATTACCATCTGAGCAAAGCCAACGTGGTGGAGGATGCCCTTAGTCGAAAAGAGAGGCCCGAACCGATTCGGGTGAAAGCATATCAGTTGATCATAACCTCCGATGTTATGAAGCAAGACAAGGAGTTCCAAGATAAGGCATTGAAAGAAGATCATATTAACTCCGAAAGAATGAGAGGTCTGGTCGCAGAATTGGGTGAAAACATGCTTGGTGTTAGGACTCGATCTGGACGAATGTGGAGTCCTCGTTTTGGGGATCTACGAGTGAAGATTTTGGATGAAGCTCATAAAACTTGACACTCTATTCATCCCGGTGCCACCAAGATGTACCAAGACATGAAGAAAGATTATTGGTGGTTGGGTATGAGGCGTGATATGGTGGAGTATGTGAGTAAGTGCCTTACTTGTCTACATGTGAAGGCCGAGCATCAGAAGCCGTATGGGAAGATCCAACCTTTGGATATACCGGAATAGAAGTGGGAGCACATCACCATGGATTTCATTATGAAGCTGCCGCGTACCCCGAAAGGGTATGATGCCATATGGGTGATTGTTGACCGCTTGACGAAGAGTGCTCACTTCCTACCGATCCGCGAGACGTATTCATCTGAGAGGTTAGCGAACCTTTTTAACAAGGAAATTATAACTCGTCATGGTGTGTCGGTGTCTATTGTGTCTGATCGTGACACCCGGTTCATATCCAAATTTTGGAAGAAATTCCACGATGCTATGGGGACGAGGTTACACATTAGCACGAGTGGATTCCAGCTTGAAAATCGAAGTGTAGAGGGTCTAATCAAAGCTCTACTTGTCGGTATTGTTTGTGTGAGTTCTAAGACCCCTCTTTTACCTGTTTTCAACTGATTTGGGGCTGGAACACATAGTGAAAACCCGTTTTTGAAATGTGTGTGTTTGACCCGTGTGTATGCGTTTGTGTGTGATGCGTTTGGAGTTTGTTTCCGAGCTTGTGTGTGCTTGAATGGTGTTGTGGTATGCATTCCTAAGGTTTAGGATGGTTGATTTGGGCTTACAATATTGCAGGATCGGTGTTTGTCACTTAAACATAATGTTTTCTCTCAAACTCACCTAGAACAACACTCGGGTATATGAAGAATCAATAAGAGTTGATCACAATATAGAAAGTAATAATGAACACAGAAAGATATTTTTCAAGATACTTTTATATATTGATTCTGAACTCAAAATACAAGACTCTTACAAGCAGATGTTGTTATGTCTCACTTGGTTACAATGAGTTTCAAAGAGAACTTATATATAATACTACCTACAGCCAGATATACTTTGATACCAGCTGGGATTCCTTAGCTAAAGCCTATACTACAAGACTATAGTTTAAGGTATCTCTAATAAAGTATTATCTGAGATAAGGTAGTCAGGACATGTCCCTGACTTACCTTTTGTCACCAACTAAAGTTGGTAACATGTACTATTATAAAAAGGTAAATAGTGGAATAAAGTATGGTCAATAACATGGTTCTTTAGGAAGAAGCCATGCTGTATCAGAAGTCTGCAGCGGAGTGTAAGAGACCATACTTGTGTCCACTGGTTATAGCAGTGTCTTCCGAAGGTTAAATGGCTTCGGAAGAGTAAGTACTTCCGAAGCCACTTATACTTCGGAAGAGGCTGCTTCTTCCAAGGCTTGGAGACTTCTTCTTTTCATCATACTTCACAAGTGGTCTTTACTTTATTCTTCTAAGTCTTGAACTTCGGAAGTATGCACTTGTCTTCGGAAGTAGAGTTCTATCTTCGGAAGTTGATCTTTCTCTTT
>BJCM01252187.1:0-22797 GCA_018326385.1 Flaveria bidentis
TTTGTTATGCATATCCAAATATCAACCAATCAATCAAACAACAAACATCCAAACAAGCATAAACATACAAACATGAGTGCATAACCATAGCCACTAAGTTGACCACACTTTTTTGCCATCACAAGTGTTGTCATAAGGTCTTTCCTAAGGGTAGAGATGACACATCAAAATGTGTCCATGAACTCCCACTTGAAACAACATCCAAATGCTTCAAGTGTCCATGTCTTTTGTGTCCTTCTTTGAGTCTTCATCTTGTGCATCTTCTTTTACAAAAATCGTATCCTAATACAATTTTCGAATAAAAGAAATGCACCTAATCTATTTATTACATAACCAAATGAATAAAAAAATTACAACCCAAAATACAAAACACAAAATTACAACCCTTTCAAGAATCAGAACCAACATGACAAATCATAATCAACCAAAACCAAAACCCATAAGGCCAAGGCTATGTTATGCACCAAAATATGAAACATATTCAACATCCAATAACAACAATGAAACCCTTATTTCAGCGCTAAAGTTTCAGCCAACATAAACTAAAATTTTAAGGTTTGTCCAAACAACACAATCAACCATTTGATGTAAATCTTTCAAGGTTTATACTAAAGCATGCAAGATTAAACCTTGAAACATAAGATATTCATACATCCACAACAAAACAGCCCCTAATGGGTTGAAAAGGTCCATGAAAACTAACTTTTCAAGACCTTTTGAAGCACATATTCCACATAACCGGCACTAGATGCCATTGTTGGGTTCTGTAACATGTAAAACAAAGCAAGTTTAACCATTTAAACATGAAAAATCATAGCGGAATATAGGTTTAACATATGGTTTGTAATCTGAAAAATTTCACCATTTTAAAGCACAAACAAAACCCAAGAATAAGGATCAATAATATATGTGAAATAGTATTCTATCAAACAAAACAAACAATCATAGGGTGTACAAAGAACAACCTTTCTTGCATAAGATGTTGTAGATGTAAAAGATGAAGAAGATGATGTTCTTGAATGTCTAGCCTTCAAAGGAGAAGACCTCAAGCTTGTATACTCACAAGCCCTTCCAAACACCAAGCTTGTTAGGGAGCATAACACAAAAGAACTCTCTTTCTTAGCTCCTCAAGAATACGAAAATCTTCAGCCTTATCTTTCCTAGAATCTGAAATTTTCAGCCACACTTGAGAGAGTTCTTGATTGAGTAAGAGTTAGAGAAAAGTGTGAAATAAAAGAAGAGTGCAAGAGTGGTGAAAGTGTTGCTTGGACCAAGACACAAAGGGGAGTCCCAATGCCACCTTTGGGCGGCCGAAACCTCACTTGAAAATGGGTTCCCCCTATTTTCAACATTTTATAAAAATTACACTCTTAACCCATTACTTTATATAATTAAAACCTCTTTTAATTTTATAACATTAACACACTTTTATTTGTTATTATTTAACTTACTTAAATAATGAAACAAATATATCTCATGAACAAATTATCCATATAATGTTGTTCTTTTACAAAAGCAAGGTTTTAGAAAACCAATTTTCTAAATTGGCGTCAATATTTATTTGTATGATCTCATCAACAAATGAATATTTATTGGTGTTTGTATAGCTTGTTATTGGGTATGACCCGACTTGGATCATAACGTACTAACCACATCAATCTTGTACGTGTCTTGGGCATATAAGATCCAACAACTATGAGTTTCTCGTTATGTCATTTGGTTTGACCAACGCGACAGATGCTTTTATGGATCTGATGAATCGAGTGTGTCGGCCGATGTTGGATAAATCAGTATTGTATTTATTCGATGATATCCTGGTTTATTCGAAGAGCAAGGAGGAGCATGCCAGTCAGATTCGAGAAGTGTTGGAGACGTTAAGGTAGGATAAGTTATATGCAAAATTCTCCAAATGCACGTTCTGGTTGTGAGAAGTTCAGTTCATGGGTCATGTGGTTAATCTTGACGGGATTATGGTAGACCCGCAAAGGTGGAGGCAGTGATGCAGTGGAAGTCTCCAAAGACACCATTCGAGATTCATAGTTTCTTGGGTTTGGCGGGCTATTACAAAAGATTCATTCAAAACTTCTCTAAGATTTCTTCTCCACTAACCAACTTGACTCGAAAGGATGAAAAGTTTGTATGGGGTCAAGCTCAAGAGAAGGCGTTCGAGGAGTTAAAGGCGAGGCTGACTCAAGTTCATGTTCTGACATTACCTAAGGGAAGTGAAGATCTGGTGGTTTATTCTAATGCTTCCTATTCGGGGTTGGGGTGTGTGTTAATGAAGAGGGGAAAAGTTATAGCCTATGCATCTTGGAAGTTAAAGGTTCATGAGGTTAACTACCCTACTCATGACTTGGAGTTAGCAGCTGTGGTCTTCACTTTAAAGATATGGAGGCACTACCTATACGATACAAATTGTACCATATTCACAGACCACAAGAGCTTGAAGTACTTCTTCAAGTAGAAGGACCTGAACATGAGGCAAATGAGATGGTTAGAACTCATAAAGGACTATGATTGCGTGATCCATTACCATCTGGGTAAAGCTAACATGGTGGCGGATGCCCTTAGCCGAAAGGAGAGACCCGAGCCGATTCGGGTGAAAGCTTACCGGTTGATCATAACCTCGGATGTGATGAAGCAAGTTAAGGAGTTTCAGGATGCGGCATTAAAAGAAGATCATCTTTTCTCCGAAAGAATGAGAGGTCTGTTGCGGAATTGGGTGAAAACATACTCGGTGTTGGGACCCGATTCGGGTGGATGTGGATTCCTCGTTTTGGGGATCCAAGCGTGAAAATTAATGATGAAGTACACAAGACTCGGTACTATATTCATCTCGGTGCTACAAAAATGTACCAAGACATGAAGAAAGATTACTGGTGGCTGGGTATTAAGCGTGATGTGGTAGAGTATGCGAGTAAATGCCTTACTTGTTTACAAGTGAAGGTTGAGCATCAGAAGCCGTATGGGAAGATCCAACCTTTGGATATACCAGAGTGGAAGTGGGAGCATATTACCATAGATTTTATAACGAAGCTACCGCATACCCCGAAAGGGTATGATGCCATATTGGTGATAGTTGACCGTTTGACGAAGAGTGCTCACTTCTTACCAATCCGCAAGACATATTCATCCAAGAGGTTGGCGGATCTATTCATCAAGGAGATTGTAACTCGTCATGCATGCCGGTGTCTATAGTTTCTGATCGTGACACCCCGGTTTACATCTAAATTTCGGAAGAAATTCCATGACGCGATGGGGATGAGGTTACATATTAGCATGGCTTATCATCCTCAAATGGATGGTTAGTCAGTACGGACCATTCAAACGCTAGAGGATATGCTCCGAGCGTGTGTCATCGATTTTGGAGGAAGTTGGGATGACCATTTGCCGTTAGCCGAGTTCTCATATAACAATAGCTATCATGCCAGTATTGGTATGCCCCCTTATGAGATGCTATACGGCAGGAGATGTAGAAAACCCGTCTGTTGGGGTGATATTGGTCAGAAAGAGTTGGGGAGCGTCGAGGTGATCGAGGCTACGATTGAAAAGCTTGAAAAGATCAAAGCCTTCATAAAGGCAACCAAAGATAGACAGAAGTCGTATGCTGATAAACGACACAGACCGATTGAGTTTCAGGTGGGTGACCAGGTTATGTTGAAGGTCTCACCATGGAAGGGTATCATTTGGTTCAGAAAGCGGGGCAACTTGAGCCCGAGATACATAGGGCCTTTCCGAATCATTGCTAGAGTAGGAGAGGTGGCCTATAGGTTGGAGTTACCGGATGAGTTAAATGGAATTCACCTGAAATTCCATGTTTCTCATCTGAGGAAATGTTTAGTCGACGAGGATATGGTTGTACCACTGGAGGATATCAAGGTAGACGAACGAATCAATTATGTGGAGCAACTAGTGGCGATCATTGATTTTAAAGAGAAAAAGTTAATGAATAAAGTGGTTCCTCTAGTGGGTGTACAGTGGAAGCGTAGAAAGGGATCTGAGTCTACATGGGAGACTGAAGAAGAGATGAGACAACATTATCCACGTTTGTTTGAGGAATAACAGGTTTTAGGGACGAAACCTATATCTGGGGTGGACTTGTAACACCCGATTATTTTTCTAAAGTTAAAGAAAGAAAGAATAAAGTGAAGAAAAAGAAAAAAATATATTTTACCCAAGTTGAGGGGTAAAAAGTGTTAAAAGGATAAAAAGGTTTAAAAGTGGCTGTAAAGTGGGCATGGCCACCCACTCTCTTCTTACACACCAAAATCATAGGGTTTTAGAGAGAGAAAGTAGTAAGGAGCAGCAGAACTCTTAGGTTTTTTGAAGAAGAGCTGAAAAGTCGAATTCAAGGAAAGAATTTGTGTGTTTATGGTGTTCTTAACTGGTTATGTCCTTGGGTTTATGCTCATGTGTGTTGTGTGTGTTTGGGTGTGTGTTTTTGGTGGGTTTCTAGGTGGTTGAACTCAATTGCAAATGAGTTTGGAAGAATCCATACTCAAGAGCTGCAAAGGTGAGTTCTAGAACCCTTCTTTTACATGTTTTAATTGATTTTGGGCCTGGAAATGCATGTATGAACATTTTTATAAAACTGGGTTTTATACCCGTATGTATGTATGTATGTGTGTATGTTGCGGATGCGGTTTGATTTTGGACTATGTTCTTGTTTGATGATGTTATGGTTGTGTTTCTAAGGCTTAGAATGCATGATTTAAGCTTAGAACTTGATAGATAGTGTTTGGGAACAGAATCTGATATTTAGGTGCGAATGGTTTAGAATAACTGCCTAAGTGTAGTTAATGCGGATGAGTATAAGTCATGTGAATGAAAGGAAATGCGGATGAACAGTGAATGCATATGAGCATTCTGTATAAGTAAAAACAAATGCGGATGTGTGTTGAGAAATGCGGATGAACAGTTAATGCGGATGAGAAGGAAATGCGGATGAGTATAAGTCATGCGGATGAGTAAGTTCATGCGGATGAGTAAGTTCATGCGAATGAACAAATGCGGATGAACAGTTAATGCAGATGAGCATTGACAGAAAAGTAAAAAGAAATGCAGAAGAACAAAAAGGAAATATGGAAGAACAAAAAGGAAATGCGGATGAACAAAAAGGAAATGCGGATGAACAAAGAGGAAATGCGGGTGAACACTTAGAATATTTTCTAACTTTTTGGGAAAAAGTGAAATGTAGGCTTTGACTTGGGAGGTTCCCGGGGGTTCATGTAAGTTGACTTTTGAGTTCATAGATGATGTGATGGGCATAGTATGATGATGATGTATGATGATGATGATATGTATGAGTAATGCTTAAGCATGATGGTATGTATGATGTATGTTATGTATGCATGATGATGCCCTGTATGGTGATGTTGTATGTTTATGTTTGTGTCCCTTGTTATGTATGATTATTTTCCCGTGGCTTTACGTTGAATGCTAATGAATGAAATGAATGTATTATGTAACGTAAAATGGAAGATAATGAAAAGAGGAACATAATGAAATAATGCATGCATTAATGAACGGAGTAAAGTAAAGTAAGTCTTGCAAGCCTTGTATGTGGACACACGCCCAATGAAGGGTGTTAGTACAATAGTGTTAGCTACCCTAGAAGGATACACACTGGGACTTAATCTGTGTGATTAAGTGTATTTATGGAGGTTCAAACCTAATAAAGGGTGTTAGCTCAACTGTGTGCGGGTTAATTACCCCAGAAGGATGCACATTTGGGTTTAATCCTTGTGATTAACCGTATGTATGGGACCCTTGCCACTTACCCTAGGTACTGGAGTCAGCTTCGTGCACAATGTTCGGGGTCTATGAAAGACCTCAGGCCCAGTACCAGCTTTAGGAATATGGTGGGGTAAAGCACATGGCATTGGTCCGAATGAAAGTAAAGATTAAATGATGAATGAATGGATGGAACGGATGAATGATGAAGATATTAATGATATTATCTATGTGTATGTATAGTGCATGATCACGTGCGATTGTAAAGAATGGTTTTAAACGAAAGTATGTTTTATTTTTAAAACTAGAACTCACTTAGCAACGCTGACTTTTTATACATTTTTCGGTTGGCATGTGAGCATCGTTGAGTATGGCACGGGGCTGCTACTTGGCATTTTTGGATAGCATCCATTTGATAGAAATATGACATTTTTGTGATCTAATGCAAACAATGATGTTTTGTAAGCAATCAACAATTTATTATTTTGCAAAAGTGATTATAATGAAATGGGTGTTTAAATGTTTCCGCTGCAAGGTTTTTATCAAGTTAATGTAAATTATATGTTTTATGTGCGACGATTGGCTAGCTGTAAGCGTCCCGGGAATGGGGCCTTACAGACTTGGACAATATTATCCAACTAACCCAACGCCGAGTCCATAAATGAGTGGGTGGCAAACTTCACTTTCTGGTCTTCTCGGCACTCGCTAATGTCGAGAACAACTTCCATATCTCTCATCCACCGGTGAGTAGCAGCAGCAGTGCCATTACCATCAAAGGTAGGGGACTTGCATCTTTGAAATGCCCTGTAGTTATAGCCTCGTGCTGCCTTAGGCATAGACTTTTCATCTTCCTCTTCATTAGTAGAGAGAAGTGTCTTAGTCTCTGGTTGCTCTCTTTTCCCGTGGACCTTCTCCTCTCCTTCCTTTCGTCTTCTCGTACTGCCTTTATCACTTCGGTCACCACAGACGGTAGGATCGTCTGCATGACTTGATGAACCTCCTCTACAACAGCCACCTTCACTAATGCTCTCAAGTTACCACTCTTTTTAGCACCATTTGTATGAGGGGTCTCGAGCTCTTCATGAGGCACCTTTTGAGCTCGAGGTCTTCCTCTCGTGACCTGTGGTCCCACACCATGTCCACCACGACATCCACCACGTGAAGCCTTTGACGATCTACCACCGGCCATCCTTTAACATGCTATAAGATTCAAACACTAACACGGTCATTCAAGGGAATAGATCAGTTTATGTCAAGTATAGTAAGTCCCTAATTACCATGGCTAGTTGTGATTAGCCACTTACTTTACTCGTCATGCCCTAAGCATTTCCTATCCTGACTACATCAGTATCTAAATATATTGTAATCACACAAACCACATAACATGCGCACATAAGACTGGTTATCATTTAAGAAAATACTTGATGGCACGCAACTACTCGGTCTGGCACCCCTTCCCTTTGTCCCATTTTCAGTTTAAGTTTAGGTTTCTTTTGAAAATTTACTCGTTTCATTTAAACTTTGGCTCTGATACCAACTTGTAAGGAACCATTCGTAGGACGCTCATATCTGGTCAATCATCACGCATAAATCATATAATTTAGATTAACTATACTAAAATACTGCAGCAGAATCATTTTAAACAACCACTTCATTTCTTATGAATAATCGGTTTTGCAAAATAATACAACATTCATTACAAAATATCGCTTGTTCGCATTACAATGCAAAAAAATTATCACAACATAAAATGGATGGCATCCAAAATAAGCCATGTAGGCACCTCATGCCATCCTCAACAACATTTACCTGCCAACTGAAACACATAAAAGTCAGTTTTGCTGAGTGAGTACTAGTTTTATAAAACTTTATACTACCTTTCATTCGTTAAAACATTTTCTTTACTATCGCACATGATCACACATCATATGTACATTAAGATAATAATTGTTAACTTTCATCATTGTTCGTTTCGTACATTTCATACGTTTCGCGCATTTCATACTTATCGCACTTTTCGTACATTTATTATCTTTTCACTTCTCTCTAGGTCCTATCGTATGCCTAACCTTCATCTTAAGCACAAAGCCATATCATCTAGGGTTAAGCAACAAGGACCCCATATCACACATATCGCACGTATGGAGTAGTCACATAGACTAACTCCCCCTGTGTGTGAACCCTTTAAGGGTTAGCCAAGATCGCACGCTGTAAACACATAGTGGAGCTGACAACTCTCAATGAGTTGTGAACCTCCTTTCATTTTCTTGCATGACTTTTTCATTCATTTATTATGTTCCACTTTTATGATCATAAATCTTTCACTTTGTTAAGATAATACTTTATGTTCATTATCATAATCACACCATGTAAAGTCACGTCATCATATTTAATAAGGAACACAAGGAAACACATCATACATAACATACATAATCATCATACATCATTATCATGCATAAGCATAGCATCAATCACACATTATCATTCATACCACATCATACATCACCCAACACATCATCTATGACCTCAAAAAGTCAACTTACATTACCCCCCGAAACATCTTACATTTTTCCCTAAAATCAGGAAATAATTCTATGTCTTAGGCACATGGGCACTATGCAAGCGCATGGCCTTCGAGGCGCATGTGGAACACTTAGGCGCATGGGGAACCTCTAGTCGCATGGGCACTATTAGGCTGCATGGCCCATCACTTAGTCATTCTTGGTAAATTCTTGGCACATGGGCACTATGAAGGTGCATGAGTGCCTAGGCGCATGGGAATTCAGGGAATTTGGGCACTATTCAGTCTATTTTTAGGCGCATGGTTACTTTTGGGTGCATGAGGTTTGGGCGCATGGGAACACTTAGGCAGTATTTAACAATTGGGCACATGAGCCATGTTTAGGCGCATGGGCAACCAAACTATACAATAATCATTCCAAATTAGTCCTTAACATCAATGTAACATGTTCTAAGCTTAGTTCTATCATTCTAAGCAACCAAAAATTAGCATAACACAATCATAACAACATATATCACCGAAAATCAAACCCACCCAAATACATACACACATATACATACATACGGGTACACACCCACATTTTATAAAAACGTTTAAACATGCATTTCCAACCCCAAAATTAGTTAAATCAAGTAAAAAAGGGGTTCTAGAATTCACCTTAGCATCCGTTGGGTATGAGTTCCTCCAAAAATTGTTTGCTAAAACTCAAACACCTAAAGCCCACCAAAACACATAACCGAACACACACAATCAAACAATCGAGGCATAGGCCAGTCAAGAAAATCTATAAACCAAGAATTCTTACCTGATTTCGAACTTCTTCTTGTTCTTCTTCAAATATCCGAGAACTCCAGCTCCTTCTCTCTCTAAATTCCGATTGAAAAGTGTGTGTGTGTAACATCATAGGCAGCCATGCCACCTTTTACACCCACTTTTTGGAAATTTTGTCCTTTTTTACACTTTTATCCCCTCTACTTGGGTTAAATTGTATTTGTTTCTTTTTCTTCATTTATATTCTTTCTTTGTTGTCTTTAAAAATATCCGGGTGTTACATTGATCTATGAAGAGGATAAAAGAATTGAAAACTCAAGAATTCAGCACTAGATGTCAACTACCGATTTCTGCTAAGTGTTGAATCAATTGTCGACCAGCATATGTCGAATGACTGTCGATCAAAATATACTAAACCACTGTTGATCGACTACTGGTGATCATTACTGAACTCTATGAGTTGCTGATCAACTATTACATAAGATAACACTATCTGTTCCTATGGCTACTGTGTTCTACCTTTTAGAGACAACTTAAAGCTACCTAACTTTGATATGTTGATTATTTGTCTTTCTATAAATTTTAAATATATTATTGTTTATTCTTATTGTTTAGATTTTATTGTATAATACCATCATACTTGTATAGTAAAGGTAAGCTTGCTATGCCACTTGTTATCTTCTGATTGTAACTCTTTGTACTCAATTTTAATTAATCGTGTGAATATTTTGAAAGATCAACTTGTGCAATTGTCTTTAATAAAAATGATTATTAGTAAGTAGTAATATGTTGTAGCGATATCAAGTAAGCACAACTTGCAGAATGGAAAACTCTTGTTAATTTATAACCACGATCCAACAAGTGGTATGAAAGCTTGGACTCTTGATTTGCTTTAAGTCACCTTTCAACAAATCACATTTTTTTCTTTTAATCACACTATCAAACACCACACTCCTTCATACCTATCCATCCTATCAAAATAACCGTTGTAGCCATATCAAGTATGCACGACTTGAAGAATGGAAATTAGACCACACCCCCATGTTCATATCACATGACTATGATACTTGGAAATTCTGAATGAATGATTTTCTAAGAAATCAAGATTTGAGATTTTACCTCTTTGTTTTGAATGGACTAAATGCTCTTATGGTTCAAGTTACTGATGAAGGTGGAGTTATGATTCATAAAGATCCTATAAAGTACTTAGATGAATATTTGAAGAAGATAGATGTGGATTCAAAGGCTATATGGTTGATTAGAATAAGCATACCAAACAACATCATCCATGGCTTCAAGAAATTCAAAACTAATTAGAAATTGTGGGAATAGTTAAAGTCCAGACTTAAAAGAATTGAACATATAAAGGAGAACAAAAGAGATATCTTGAAGTAGAAGTTTGGGAACATTGGTTTCAGAAGGGAAGAAAGAAAAGAACCTAAGTGAAATCCATCTCCCCCAAGCTCATCAAACTTTGAATAACCCTTAACTTATCAAAGTCCCTCTTCTACCAACCAAAGACATATAGTAGCTATAGACTTAGGAGAAGAGGTGATTGACTGGAGCTTACAAGTAGAAGATGTCACTCCCATTAACAATGCATCGATGCCTAGAAGCTCAACCTCTTCACCTCAGGTAACTTCTAAACCTTGGTGTACACCTGAGTTCATTGCTAAGGTAAACTTGTAGAAAAATCACAATTTGGATCTCATAAAGGAAGTCGAATCAATCTTTTTAAAACTTATTGGTCAAGCTCAAATGGAAAAGATAATAGAGCTAGAAAAGATTGTTTCACAACAAAAACATGAACAAACCAACTTAAACACCCATATTGATGATCTCTTGAGCAGATTGAAATCAGCACATATGATTTAGCTATAATTAAAACATATGTTGAGAAATGCAATATTCAAACTAAAAAGTTTGAAAAATTGCTTTCTTTTACTGAAATCTCCTATAACTTGTGTCAAATCAAGACACGTTTAGGGTATAATATTGTGTAACCACTAATGATATACACTCCCACATATACCATTAAGTGCAACTTGGTGTTAAAGAAGCAGGTATCTATTGATCCAATTTGTACAAGAGTATCTACCGAAGAATCTAAGACAACAAAGAAGGAAGACAAAGATGGAATAGTTGAAAAAAGTAGATGAAAAGGAAGAGAAGAGAGAAAAAGAATAGGAAGAGAGGAAGAAGAGGAGGGAAGAACTCAGAGCTATGGAAAAGAATGATGTGATTCAGAAGGTGGAGTTTGTCAAAGAAAAGACATCTTGTAAAGTCAACAAACTGCATGCTAAGTCAAACTCCTCCTTTAAGACAAAGCTTAAACCAAAGCACAACTACAATAAGAAGACTCACAAGAGAAGCTATTATGTAGGAACCTCAAACTCTTCAAAAGTAAGATCCCAACCATATGTTCAAAGGTCTACTTTTGAAGAAGTGAAGATCCACAATAAGAGGTTCCCAAATAAGAAGATTGATCTAACCACCCATGTTGATAAGAAGATAAACAAAAAGATGGGTGGAACTAAGGTAAGTCAGCTCATGAGATATTTAGGCAAAAAAGTGAAAATTGAAAATTTCGTTGATCATGATCCGATAAGAAGAGGTAAGAAGGAAGAGATGAGGAAGGATCTACTAGAGATCAGGTAGAAGATCAAATAAGCTAAGAAGTAGATTAAAATCACATGCCTAATGTGTGGGGAAACGGTTCTTTGCAAAAGACCATCAATACAATCCCCTAGCATGCTCTATCAACCATCCCAATCAGCCTAGACCCTCAGAAAAGTCTGCAACTGCCATTCAATTATCAGAAAAAATGATAGTGATCATGAAGTTATTCGGGATCCAAATCCCTCAAGTGTTGATTACAAGATAATATTAGCACCCCAAAGGTTCTACCGCACAAATCAACAAATTCAGTCTTGAAGAAGAAGACTTTTGGGAAACCATCATCATTTCCAAAAGCTTCAAAGGGTTATCACAAGAAGGGTGATTTCAAAACATCATGCAGAGTCAAAAGAAAAGCCTAGAAACCAAAGGCATCTATCGAATCCTTAGATCTCCCAAAACCAAACATCACCCCTCAACATTTATTATTGAGAAACAAATACTGAAAACTGGAAAACCCAAGACTACACAGGATTGGGTCCCTATTCATCACTAACCAATTTGTTTATGTGAAGGAACATCCATATACCAAATCTATCTTGTGGATTGTGGATACTGGGTGCTCTCGGCACATAACAGGTGAATGATCATGCCTATCAAATCTTGAACAATATGATGGTAGATGTATTTCCTTAGGAAGTGATACACAAGGAGGATACATTACATGCAGGGGGACAATCTGCAATAGAAAGATAAGCTTTGATAAGGTGAACTATGTTAAGGATTTGAATTATAATATGTTGAGTGTGTCTTAGCTGTGTTATAGAAAACATAACACTCTTTCCATAGGGCATGGATGTATTTTTAAGAGCTCCCAGGAAAGACAATATGTACATGCTCAACATACAGAATGCATCAATTTCTATCAATATATTATGTTTTATTACCAAAGCTTCAATAAATGAATCCTCTCTTTGGAACATAAAATTAGCACATTTAAACCAAAAAACATGAACAAACTAGTTCGGAATGTGTTAGTCATAGGACTACCGAACAAGGACTTTCATGTGCTCACCACTATGTTGCCTTTCGAAAGGAAAGAAACTTAGATCGTCTCATAAGTACAAAGAATTGTATTCAATCACAACTCTTTTACATCTGTTACATATGGACTTGTTAGCCCACCATGTGTAAAGAGTTTGGGAGAAAATTTATATTACTTGGTAATTATAGATGATGTTACAAGATTCGCTTGAGTTTTCTTTTTAAAAACTACTGATGAAAATGTTGAAATATTAAAATCATTTATTATTTAAATTAAGAACCAAATTGATCAAAAAGTTAAAATATTAGATATTATCAGTGTGTTGAATTCAAAAATCACACCCTCAATCTTTTTTGTAAATCCAAAGGTATTGCATGGCAATACAGTGCTCTTAGAACTACTCAACAAAATAGAATTGCTAAAAGGAGAAATAGGACATTTATAGAAGCTGCAAGGATCATGTTGTCTGACTCTAAACTTCCTATAATATTATGGGTTGAAGCAATCAACATTATGTGTTATGTTCAGAACAGGGTCTTAATAGTCAAGATACATTGAAAAACCTCTTATGAATTGTGACATAAGAGAAGACCATTCATAGGATTAATTAGACTTTTTTAATAAAAAATATTGTTTATCCAAGTTTCCCGAGAAATGAGTAGATGGGTTCTTTGTTGGATACTTATCATAAGCAAATGCTTATAAACAATACAATGAAGTTTATCATACTATTAAGGAATCTAAAAATGTCATATTTAATGAAAATTCTTCAAATAGTGTTAGAAATACCCCAAGTTGGGATGATTGATTTAGATGGACTAAAATGAATTTAAGTATTTGATTTAGAATGTTTCAAGAGATTTTCTCACCAGGTCAGTAGACATAGAAGTCTTAAGTGTTAAAGACTACAAAGTTCATTTACCTCATGGTCTTAGTGACAACATCTCAACTGCTGATCTAATTAGGCTACATTCAGTAAGGTAGATGCTACTACCATAAACAATGTGGGTTAACCATCACTTGCTCATGATAACTCATGAGATAAGTAGTTTAATGATCATTGTGGTGCTAGAAAATCTCTTAATACGGAACCAAGTGTGACAAATATTGAAGAAGGAGTCAACTTGGCAGTTGATCCAGTAATCCATTTACCGAACTTCTTGAAACAAACATCTCTAAATTAGATATATCTTAACAATTCCAAGTGATCTCAAGAATAAGATGTAAGGCCCCATTCCTGGGACGCTCATAGCTTGTCAATCATCGCACATAAAACATACGATATACATTAACCTAATTAAAACATCGCAGCGGAATGAATTTAAACCATCATTTCATTTCGTATAAATAATCGCTTTTGCAAAATAATACAACAATGTTAAAAATTACAGAAATACAATACAAAAACTTCATCATTATACAAAATGGATGCCATCCAAAACAATCCAAGTAGCCACCCGTGCCATCCTCAACATCCATTACCGGCCATCTAGAAAATGCATAACAAGTCAGCGTTGTTGAGTGAGTTCTAGTTTTATAAAACTTTATACTACCTTTCATTCGTTAAAACATTTTCTTTACTATCACATGTGATCACACATCATGCGTACATCAAGTTAATAGTTATTATCTTCTTTCATCGTTCGTTTCGTACATTTCGCACATTTTGCACATTTCGTACTTATCACACTTTTCATACATTATTTATCTTTTCACCTCTAACTTGGTCCTATCGTATACTTAACCCCCTGTTTAGCACAAAGCCATAAACATCTAGGGTTATGCGATAAGGACCCCATATTGCACATATCGCAAGTATGGTGTAGTCACATAGAATAACTCCCCATGTGTGTGAACCCTTAAGGGCTAGCCAAGATCACATGTTGTAAACACACAGTTGAGCTAACAACTCTCAGTGATTTGTGAACCTCCTTTCTTTTGCTTGCAAGACTTTCATTCATTCATTCATTATGTTCCACTTTCATTATGTTAAATCTTTCACTTCGTTAAGATAATACTTTATGTGCAGTATCATAATCACACCATATAAAGTCACATCATAATACGTAGTAAGGAACATAAGAAAACATATCATACGTAAGCATAAGATTATCACGCATCATCATACATAACATATACCATCACACATCATCATAAACATCATGCATCATACATTCACATACATAAACATATGCACGAAAAGTATAAGTCATCATAAAACATAGCTGATCCACCACGGGACAACAGGGGTTTGGGAGCGGCAGCCCCTGACAGCGGGGTCCTAGGGGCAGCAGCGCTTAGTGTGGTCCAAGGGGCAACGCCCCTGGCTTGTCATTTAAAATCTTTGTCATTTAAATCGTGTATTTAGTATGTATTTCCAGCCCCAAACGAGTTTAAAGCCTTTAAAATAGGGGATCCTGAAGTCACATGGACTCAATAAGTAGCTCATTAATCAAGATTTCAAAACAAGGGTCGCAATACATATCCTGCAGATAAGTTAACACTTAAAGGAGTTAATTTCTGACTAATTTCGCTACTAATTTCACTGCTAATTTCGTTGCCAGAACAGTAATTTTGCTACTAGTTTCGCCAGCAGTTTCGCTGCTAGTTTCACTGACACTTTCACTGCCATTTGCACCCAACTTTCGTTGGAAAACCATGTATACGAAACTACCTGCGAAACTATAGTTTCGCAGGAAGTCGTTATAGTTTCGCTGGAAGACTACCCAATTTCGCTGGATGAACGCTTAATTTCGCAGAACGGGCTTAAAATTACAAACCAACCCATTTTGACCCAAAAATTCAATCTTATACATCCAAAACCTTGGTTTATCACCCAGTAAGCTATATCTAAGCTTATTACATGTTTTCTTACACAAAAATGTGAGTTTTGGGCGAATATTAGCCACTTTCAAAAACCCCAAGCCCTAGAATCAAGGTTTATATCAAAAGGAACGATTATATGATGTTTCTTACCTGGATTCTTGGTGTTTTTCTGTTGTTTGGATGCCAACGAACACCGATCTTCAATCCCGTGATAAACCGAGACTTGAATCTTCAATTTTATCCACTTTCTCTCTCTACAGTTGTGAATCCAAGGATCATAATCCGGAATTATCAGTGTTAATTGAAAGTCAAATTAACGTTTGCGGAATCAACGTTAACTTGGTTTAATTGTTTCGATTAATGTCAATATCAATAATGGATAATAATTAAGTTGAACGCAATGACAGAACACAATTAAAGATTAGACAAAGATTCAATTAACTCATGTTTCATTAAAATAGATTAATGATTACAAATGAATAGAAAATGAATAAATGAATGATATTGATTTGAATGGTTGATGATGTGATGGCTGCTAGGGTTTTGGTTTATGTGATTTGATGTGATGTTTGGGTGTTGTATTTGTTGCTTGAATGATTGCTGTCGAAGCCGTCTTGTGATTTGAAACCTAGGATCCATATTTATAGTAAATGATGTTTCTATTAAGGAAACATCGGATCTCTTAGGATTTGAATTGTTTCTGTTAAGGAATCATCAGATCTCTTGGGATTTGAATTGTTTCTGTTAAGGAATCACCGGATCTCTTGGGATACGCATAACTACCTAGTTGACTTATTGACTTGTAACATTTGTATGATTTAAATACAAGTATTTGGACTCCACAGGAGTATTTTCTTCCATAGATATTTGTTCTTGCATAGGAGTCTTGTTCTTCTGAGGGAACATTGTTCTTCCGAAGCAATCTTGTTCTTTCGAAGCAATCTTGTTCTTCCATCCTCAGAGCTGGTTGTTCATCCGTAGAAGATCTTCGGATGTATTTTACTTGTAAGAAACATATCTACGGAAGAAGAAAATGTTCATCCATAGATGTTTGTTAGACTTGGTGAATTTTACCGATCATAATGTTTTCCCTGCAAACATATATAAATCAACACACATATATGGGTTAACCTATACATTAAATGCATACATAATAATGAATTACAAGTATTCATTACAAATATTGATTCAAGTTCTAAGCCTATACAAAATGGACTAGATCTATTGATCCTAGATCTAACAATACTCCCCCTTAGGCTTAGACATTTGTAATCAGCTCATCAAGACTAAAAGTTCCTTCAATCTTGCCACCATCTTTTTGTTGAAGTATGATATTACATCCTTTTGATCATGGTACTTGTACTTGATCTCCATTTTGCATATCTTTTGTAGAGTCTCAAAACTTAATCCCAAATGTCTTCTTCAGTTGTAAGAGTTTCTACAACACTTTGGTTGTGAAATATTTCTAGTTCATCTTTTTCTTAGATTCTTAGTTCTGATACTTCTTCAATGTTAGCTCCTTTCAACATCCTAAAATTATACCTTCTTCTCTTGTATGCTTTTGCATTTAGTTTATCCATAACTTGAATCATGTGCACATATAAGCATAAATCATTCCGAGCTCATTCATCAGACAACTTAGGGCAGAATTTTTCATGCAAGTATGAAGTGTAGTTGGGGTGAAGTAGCTTGATCTCCATTAGATCAAATTTTCTGATTTTCTCTCCTTTCTTTCCTTCTGCATTCCTTAGCAGCACTAATTCTTTGGTCTTCTCAACATATCCCCATTCTATTATGGGAATAGTATATTGATTTCCAGTAATTACTTTGATAGCAGCTAGTTTTCTATTAGTGTAACCAAACCTCTTCAAAAATTCACCATCAACAAAAGTAGAGGAGTTGGTGTTTGATCTTCTTTTTCTTTGTAGTCTTTTCTTGTGCTCTACATCTTCCCTTTTTTACTTCCATGATAACATCATCCTTGAACTTAGTTTTTAGCTTTCCCATGAACATAGAGAAATCTCTTCCTATTAGGCTTATTGGGTAGTTGGAGATGATTAGGCTTTGTATGTCTTTGATGTCAGCATTAGACAACTCCAAGATTGATTCAAGTAGGTGGAAGTATTCAATTCTACTAGATACTCTTTTGATAATAGCACAATCCCACTCGGAGTCATATTTCCAGGCCATAATCCTGTTTTCTTTAGCAGTAGAGGGAGTTGTGAGATGATCCAACAGCTGGATTAGAGAAGATTTTTCATCAGTTATCTCTCTCACAGTTGTGCCCAGTGGCCCCACTTTATCAGTGATGACTGCTCTTGGCTCTCAGATGAGTTTGCCTTTCCTTTGTGTTAAGCTGTACTTTCAATTGTTACTGGTTTAGTAAGGAATTTGTTGTATTGTTCAGCATCAAGCTTTGGAGCCTCAGTCTTGAATCTAACTCCAGTACCAAGTTCCACATCCATTACATGTCCATCATTCTTCTCAGCTCACCTGTAGTTCTTTCCTTAAGTTCATAGGTTTTGTAGTTGTGTCCCTGCAACCAATACCATGTTGTACTTGCTGAGCTTACTTGTGTCATAGTGCCCTAGTTCTTTCTTGATCATCTGAATTGACTGAAAGGCTGTAAATGTTTCATAGTTGCAGTTTGGAATCATGAAGCTAGCCAGCTCGAATTCCTTCAGGATATTCTTCATCTCATTCACATTCAGACTCTCTACTAGATCATATGGGAATCCATGATTGATCAGAGTCATGAACATTGAGGATTCTATCCTTTCTTCCAATATATCTTTGGTTGTCAGCAGGTCTTCATCCTTTGCTTCTTTGTCTATTTTTGGGGAATTATCTTTTGTCAGCTCACCCCATTCAGCATCACTCTCAGCTTCATCATAAGTGGTTGGCTTTAATATGGACACATCCATCGATGGAGTGTGCTCAAGAGATGTAAGCTTTGCCTTTTTAGTTTCACCTTCAATCTTAATCATCTTTTGCTTTGTGGAACCCAAATACTTCCTCTTCCTTGAGTATAGAATCAGTTGTTTGGAAGATTCCACAGGTTCCTTTTCTTGGTTTGATTCAAGAGCACATATTTTCATTTTTAGTTGCTCAAGCTTTTCTTCTTTTCTTTTCAACAGCGTTGATTGAGCAGAGAGAGACTTATTTGCTTGATCAATCTTCAGCATCAGTTTCTCATTTTCATCCTTCTCAGCCTTTACTGATTCTTTGATCTCAGAATCTTGTTGAAGTAAAGCATCAATCACTTCATTATTACAATGAGCATCTTCTCTTAGTCTTTTGATTCTTGCCTCTTGCTTTATTAGTAGCTCATCCTTCTCTTTGATTACCCCTTTCAATTCTTGAATTCTTTCCTTTCTCTTGTTGGACTTTACAACTAGCTTTTTGTATTCAACTACTATATAGCTTTTGGTCACTGGAATGTCCTTATCACTATTGTCATCTTTATCATAGGAAATTACTTCCTCATATTTTTTTCTTCTTCCCTTTCCTCTTATTGGTCAACAATCTCATATTTTTGTTCTTCAGTATGAGCCACACTTACTAAACTAGAGCATTCCTCTTTTGCTTGAACATGCTTATCATGATGAGGTTGTGAGTCAAATTCATGCAGAGCATTAAAGGTTCGGTTTGATTAGAGGCAACTGCTTTTTCAGAGTTGGAGTGTGATAGAGGGATGTTGCTGGCTTGAGAGATCAACTCAATCTCACCAATGTGAACTAAGTTTAGAGACTGAGTGATTGGGATGGGTTCAGTATGCACACTCTCAGATGATTGATAAGTAAGTGGAGAGATTGGCTAAGTGTCTTGTCTTGTTGATGGAGATTTTTGAAACTAAATAGAGTGAATGGATGAAATGGGTAGGGTGTTTTGGCATGATGGTGAGGTATGTTGTAGAGATTGATGTTGTGGTGAGTGGGTGATTGATGGGGTGAGTGTGAGGCTTGTATAGAGTTGGTTGGAGAACCCTCCTATTGATCTTCCCATACAAGCTGTTAGGGAATGTTTGCATTAGGATCTGACATGTGCGCAAACATAGGCATGTCTCCTCCTTCATACCTTCCACTGATCTTGTTCAAGACTGATCTTCCTAGATGAGCTTGCACAAACACACGTCCATCCCTTGCAATTCCTGGCAATTCACCGTTGATGATAAGTTGCAGAAACCTTGGAAACATGTACATCTTATCAGCTTTTTGTACTCAGATGTGGTCACATAGATAGTTGAAGATGTACTTAGAGTAATAGTAGGTTCTTCCCTCAAATATGCCAATGATGCCAGATGAAATATGCCTAGAGAATCTATCAAGACCAGACTTTTTGTTGGACATGCACTTTAGATAAGTGTGACATAGAAATCTGTATGCCTTGCATCATCTCACTTTCTTTATTTTGCCCTTGTCAAAGTCACCATCATATCCCATTAGGTAGAACACTTTCTCTATGTATTCATTCTCGAATACATCAAGGTGATCAAATTCTTGCTCTCCCAACTCTAATACCCTTCTGGTGGGCTGCTTATCTATCCTCAGTCTTTCATTCTTTACATCAGCCACAATTACTTTTGATTCTCCATCTTCCTCGATTCGAGCTGAGTTCCAGAAATCAATCATATGTGATTGGTAAATCACAGGCTCTGTTGTTAAAGCATAGAGCAACCTGGATCGTTGCAAATACCTAATGATATCTCGACATCCTTTTGATACAGGGTCGTCAGGATTTAAGAACGCACACACATTTTGCTCTCTCGCAAATCGATTAGCCATATGTTCATAAAAATAAAGAAGATCATGTTAGAATCAACAATATTGACATAAGAATGCAAATAGTTTTAAGAATAACTAAGAATAAAACAGTTCATTATTGGTCATTATGATATGTTTTACCTTGAATACAATGATCTGAGAACAAGGTTATGTGTTTGTTTGATGTTTTGATTCGGGGTTTTGAACGTTTGAGAAAGGGGAAAAGTTAGTTTGGGAGCGTTTTTCTATGTCTGAAAAAGTGTTCTGAAAAAGTGTATAATGAATATTAAGGTCAAAGAACATCATTTATAATCTCTCAGACACATTAATTTCATTTATATAATAATGTGGGACCCTCTTCAATTTAACTTATTTGCAGTTCTCAGCTCTTCCGCAGATTATCTACGGATTCTGTATATCATTTGCGGATGACTTAAATAGTTGTGCTAATTATTTATTACTTAAGTTTTCATAGGTTACCAATCTATGAAATTTCCGTAGTAATGGGTCATCCGTAGTTTACCAATCTACGGATGGACAAATTTCACATTGTTGCTTCTGCTGATGCTCGAAAAGCACTGTAACCTTATTTTATTGTATGGTCCAAGTCCACTACTTAGACCATTTATTGCTTTTGGACCTTATTGACTTTGTATTCATGGAAATTGTGCACAAGAAGGTTTAAATTATACAAAAACTTCTGTATCCCAAAGCCAAGGAGGTGCTCAGGTTCTAATTCCTTCATATTGATTGACAATTCTGTTAACTTATTTTCACTTATTTTCATGATACTATTACCCCTAAAATTTTGATTAATGATGAAAGAATGAATTTATCATAAATTTCAAAGAAGAATATCATGAGTGTCGTGTAACTGTATGATAATGCACAAGCATATATACACATATAATGTGATCACACTATAATACTAAGCCTCTTCCTGATGAGTTATTTTGTTGAATTCATACGTGAACATAGTTCTGATTGCAAGTATATTATCCACTTAAATCCATACAAGAGCTAATGTATCAACTAGGCATGCTATTTATCATGTTTTCGTATTGATTAGGAAATAACTGTTATGGGCTTCACATTCAATTCATCAAGATTTTGTCATCCCTTTGCAAGTCAAATCATCACTTTTTCACACTTAATAACTATGTACTTTAAGTTATAAGTTCTATCTTGAGATGCATTGGACATCTCATTAATGCATTGATATAAAAGCTCTAGATTAATATACAATTGATCACATATGATTCTTTTAAGAGCTTAGATATGATCATCATCAGGTCACCAGGTCATTACTCACATAAAATAGATGTGCCTTTAACCCAGGTCTTTCTTTACACAAAACAGAGGGATGATGAGGATCATGATCTTCTCACCTGTGGTAACTGATATACAATATGGTGATCATACACCCAGGTCTTTGTTTACACAAAATAGAGGGAGTATGAGTTGCAAAGATAGATATTATAAAGTGTCGATACACAGTGTTCTTAGATGAGTGATTTGATCACATCAGAATAAGACTCACTTTTTGTATCCTCAAAATGAAGTTTCCCACAAACAGTCACCTTGGATTATATTTGGCATGCACTAAGTGTAGTTTCTACTCAAGATGAACCTACTAACATATCAAGAAACTAGCTCAGATTTTAGTGATATTTAAGAATTCAGGAATAAACAAAGCTATAGTGTATTGTCATTTCCCAAGCATATGTCATGCAAGAAGCATCATTTGCTTCGAAAGGCACTTCAAAAGTTTTTTCCGAAGGTGATATATTTATAACTAATTATAGATACATGCTTTTCTTTGTTTGTTCTAATTGATTAAAATAAGTTAATCATGCCCAGAGACAATTAGAAAATTAAATTCGACTGAATCAAAGGCTTTAGTGAATAAATCAGCAAACTGATTTGTTGTATCCACTTTGACTAACTTAATCAAACCCTTTTCTAAGAAATTTCTGAGAAAATGATATCTTATCTCAATATGTTTAGGTTTACTATGTTGAACAGGATTAGCAGTTATAAACATAGCAGCAGAATTGTCTATGTAAATTGAAGTTTGAAGGAAATTGTAACCATAGTCAAGCAATTGGTTTTGCAACCAAAGAACTTGAAAGCAACCAGCTAAAGCAGCTATGTACTCAGCCTCATTTGTGGATACAGATACATTGGTTTGTTTCTTTCACTGTCATGATACTAGTCTTGGTCCGATGTGTAGATGCATGTGTACCTAGTTTCTGAGCTTAATGTAATATGTTTTTATTGTCTTACACATATGTAATAGATTGGGTACTTAATGAAATACAAATGTTTGGTTGTGCTTATAATGTTTATTATTTCATTAATTAGTAGTTTAACGCTTATTGAATTGACTATATAGGTTTGTGGTTGCTTGAACTAATATTAGTAATGTAATGATTAATAAATATATTCAAACATAGTAATATAAAGTTCTCATGCGAATGGCCCATGCTAATGGACCATACGCATGAACAACTTCATGCGAA
>BJCM01252260.1:0-36346 GCA_018326385.1 Flaveria bidentis
GTCACATCCCGAACAACATTCAACATAGTCATAACGGGGTCTTTAAACGAGGTACTAGCACTTGAGGTTAATTCTCTTGGCGTAGTTATATTTACGTTAGGCTCATATTTATTTAAATAAAAATTATAAATAATTTTCAAACTTTTATTAAAAACTTTTTTTGCCTCGGTTGAAAATTTGGGGTTTTCGTCATATATATCCAAATTGTCATTTATCTCGTCTATTAAACATTCTACCCCTGCAACATTTAAAAAATGATTTTGAAGCAGTGACACAAGTAAAAACGGGTGGTAACTCAAGAAAATATTTTTTAAACTTGTCTTTCATTGGTTCTATCATTTCTCTAAACATACTATTTTTATTTTGAAATTTTATAAAATTCAAAGTCATGAAATATAATTCTTGAAACACCGAATAACTAGTGGGATAATAAACTCCTGATAATTTTGTAGTTGAGTTTTAAACACCTCAAGAAATTCGGATAAATGTTCAATATTTTTCCAACCCAAATCTGGAAACAGGTCGGCTTCGCAATTATCCGAAAGACTATTATGAAGAGCTTTTAAAATGCCTTTTTGTTTTAAAGCACGATCAAACATATGAAAAGTCGAGTTCCACCTAGTAGGTACATCCCAATTAGGCCCTAAAATTCTAGATTCTGTATCTTTACAAAGTTGTTTATAATCTTGATATCTTTTTCTATTTTTTTTTAAAAACGTCATGTAACATATATCGAAAAGCTTTTATAAACTTATCAACAAATGATACGGATAGGTCATCTTGCACTACTAAATTAATAATATGTGCAACACAACGAGTATGAAAAAAATCACCGTTTGCAATCGGAAGATATTTTAATTTTAAATTTTCAACCGCGGTTGTTTTGTTGGAAGCGTTATCAAATGTCATTGAAAATATTTTATTTTGTAAATTAAAAGTAGTTATTACATTATACAAAAAGTAAAATAAAAACTATCCGGTGTGTGGATACGGAAATAGATCAAATGCAATCGTACGTTTCATCATTTGCCATGAACTGGGATCTACCCAATGAGCGGTGACGCAAAGATACGATTGGGGCAAACCGTGTGGCGCCGACCAAACGTCACTAGTTAAGTTCACACCGGTATTTATATTTTCAAATAATACAATTAAATCATTTTTTGCTTGCTTCCATAATTTTAAACAATAACGTATAAGTGTAGTACGACTGACGTGAGTGTAACGAGGTTGAAGTGTCTCTCGAATTAAGTTGGTTAACCGAGGGTTATCGAAGTGATTGAAAGGCAAAACTTCTTGAATCACGAACGTTGCCATTCGATCTCGAACCTCATTAACGTTGTAATTAAAGATTCCACCGTCTCCACTTAATTGTATTTGTTGCGAATCTGGATTATTTTTCAACGACTTACAAAGCTTCCTACTAATGTGTTTGTTTAAAGTCGTGTTAGAATCTTTAGCAAGCAAAGTTCCACAAAACTTGCAACGAGCCTTTACAGATCCGTCACTCAACTCAACCATATCCCAATTGCACCAAACATCCATGTTACGATTGTGTGCAAGAACACGAACGACGGTTGGAGAGTTCGATGAACATTGACCAACGAAATATTGAGAATGAGCCATATTGAGATTTGAGAATAAACGAGAGTATTGTTTGCGTTTTTTGCGTATGTTTTTTATGTTTGAAGCTTGAGTACTTTACCATATCAACCCACACCTATTTATACTTATTTTAGGGACAAAGACAGCAAAAAAATACAGTCAAAATTTGTCCCAAACGGCTATATAGCCGTTAAAAACGGCTACTTTAAAAATAAATAAATAACGGTCGAAACCGTGTATAACCCGGGTTCAACCGGTTCGGGTCCGGGTCGGGTCCGGGTTCGGGAAATTTCAAAAACCCTAAACCGGGTACAACCCACCGGTTTTTTTCAGGTACAACCGGGTACACCCGGGTCGGGTATGGACCCGGTTTTTTTTTTGCGCAACTCTATATGAGGGTTCATGACGAAAGAAGGTTTTTTGTAAAAACAAAAAGAACTAATCTTAACCATAAATCAAATGCAATCAATGGCTAAATTATATAATGACAATGTAGTAAATAAATGAAAATTATAACCTATTTTAAATAAGTATAGGGGTAAATTAGACAATATGCTATTACATGTTTTTCAATGCAAATATATGTGTTATCATGTTTCCTTAAATAAAGTAATCTGTTTATAGAGAGCCTAATCAATTTTTGTTGTGAAACTAATGTGTGTTGTATATGGTCATTATAGTTTATTTGTTGTTCAAGTTAACAATGAGGTCATTTTTTATGTTTTTTCTCCTATGTGAGGTTTTTTTGTTAGTGATATCATTAGATTAGATTAAAAGTTCTTTAAGTGTAGGTATTCGTGAGTCAAGTGAAGGCATTTATTGAATTGGTGGAGGCAATGTTCTATCATATATAGGGTATTTTAATTGAATATGTGTAAATCAAATTATGCGTAGAAATCATATGTGGGGTGTTGTAGGTTTTTCGTAAGCACACATAACTAATGGAGTATATTCCTCCACAAAAGTGAAATCATGTGTAAGATTATTGAACAAATATGTAGGTAAAAAACATGACGTGTAGGTTCTACGATTATGTGTAGGAATCGAGTAATTTGTTCGATAAATTATTTATGAAATAATCATAAGTAAAATTTTGAATTAAAAATTTAATTCAAAGTTTTGTAAATTAGTATTGTAATTAGTTACATAAATATTTATTATTTTCTTAAAATATTGGAATCCTGAATTAAGTGTTTCCTACATATGTATCTAAAAAGAAAATAAAAAAACACTTGCACATAAAAGGACTCCATCAAAATAAGAACTCCGTAAGAAATTTTTTAAAAACCATACTCATACAATGCTTATATAAAAAAACTTTTTAATTGTTAAATAAAGAAAGAAACGTTATTTGTATAAAAATATTTGATATTTGAATAAAAAAATATTTGGTCAATGGTTAAGCAATTCGTATAAAACGTACTCGTACAATACGTGTACCAAATTGTCCTACACATACAACACAAACCAATGTGTAGTATTGCTATACAGTGTGTTGAAAAAATATTTGATATTTGAATTAAAAAGTTGGTATTTGATAAAGATAGGAAATGAGAAAAATGTTGCCGGTCATTAAAACATTGATGATTATCATAAGAGATTATCATAAAAGATTCCCAACATATCATAAGATTTCTGTTTTTGAAAATCTACACTTTTCCAAACCCAGAAAACATCGGAAATTCTAGGATCCCTTCTCGGAGCAAATACTTTTATGCATATCTCTTCTGGTTGATCCACGCCATACTCTATTCTAGTAAGATGATACACACTAGCTAATAGTTCGCCTGGTGCTACATCATAGACACATTGGGAACAAAGATAATTGTAACCGCATTTTATATGTGTCGGATCTATTTACTTACTTTAGAATGATATTTAAACGTTTATTTTCAAAATTACAGTGAAAAAAGGAATACCCCATTGTATTCAATATCTTTATGGGGTAAAAAAGGTTCAACAATAAGTAACAAAAACTTTCATTTAGTAACTTTATTAAATAAGAAGAAGAATGGACGTCTGGATGAAAATGTAGGAAATTTGGTCCAACCCTTTATTTTTATTTCGAGTTTTAGAAATACCAATCTTTTTTGTGTGTGCATGTGTGTGTGTCTATATATATATATGTATATATATATGTATATATATATATGTATGTATATGTATGTGTATATATATGTATATGTATGTATATGTATGTATATGTATATGTATGTATATGTATGTATATGTATGTATATGTATGTATATGTATGTATATGTATGTATATGTATATATATATATATGTATATGTATGTATATGTATATATATGTATATATATGTATATATATATATATGTATATATATATGTATATATATCTATATATATGTGTGTGTGTATATATATATATATATATATATATATTTCAAATCATCACTAGGGCTTTATTTAAAAGAAATGATTCATTCAATAAAATAGTCTTTATTGTGTTCAATATTAGGGTTTTTATTAAGCATCTTTAAATTTGTATGGGCTATGAAAATGCTAAATGATCTAATGGGTTGTTTGCCAACATATAAATCAACATTTTAATAATTTTAATGTCTGAATATTTTAATGATTCAGTACTTAAAGGGTCGTTTGATTCGCATAATATTTTGCAAAGGAATTAGAACTGAAATTATAATTGGAATCTTGTTAAAATTGATGACATGTTTGGTTGGTCACTTTTTAGTGGAATTAAAATGTTAGTTTTGAACATTCCATAGGTAAGTGGAAGATGAGAAAATCTTCTAATTCAAATTTCATCGGTTGACCAACCAAACAGAATTTTGAATGGAAAATTTTTCAATTCCAATTCTAATTATTAATAATTCTTTGAACCAAACGGGACCTAATGGTTTATATATTGTTTCCCGAGCAAATGTCTGAGTAGTTTATATATTTGCCTCTAAATGGTTAAACATTATATTAATATTGAATGGTTAAAAAATCTAATGCTGATTGATTAAGACCTCTTATCTGAATTGGTCAGATATTTGCCTTGGAATAGTAAAGCGATGTACTAGCATTTAATGGTTCAGACCTCTTAATGGTTCAACACTTAATAGTTCAGTCATCTTATTGGTTTATCATTTAATCATTCAGAATTTATCAAACAACCCCTAAGTGTGAGCCTAAAGCTCAAAATATATAAAAAAAATTGATAGGTGAGGGATATGAACTTGCGCCAAGCGGGTAAGAAGGCCGAATGTACAAATCAGTTTATGTATGTCTGAAAATTAATTTAGGGGCTGTTTGGTAGCATTTGAACCAGTCTCTTAATGGTTTAGATGTATGAATGGTTCAACACTTAATAATTCAGACTGTTTGTTTCGCAAGTAAATGTCTGAATAGTTCAGATATTTGTCTCTAAGTAGTTAAACATTATACTAATGTTGAAAGTTAAGAGATCTAATGCCGAATGGTTAAGTATTATTATATGAATTTGTCAGACATTTGTCTTTGAATAGTTAAACGATATATTAGTTCTTAATGGTTCAAACCTCTTAATGGTTCAAAACTTTTATTGATTCAACACTTAATCATTCAGAAATTATCAAACAACCCTTAATTAGAAATCACAATTTTAATAATATAACCACTTAGCAAACTAGCAACCAACCAAAAATAATAATGTATATTATAATATAACTAGTATTAAGCCCTCCGCGTTGCAGTGGGAGGCGTAACATTGTGCCAAATAACACTAACGGCACACCAACGCTAGTGACCACCAACCTAGGAAAAATCATAAGAATGTGAGAAAATAAATCGAATGAGAAGTAGACGTAAAATTGTTAAACCGTATAGTGACGCAATCAGAACATAAAACATATAAAACAATAAGTAAATTGGTCTAAGATAAACGTGTTGTGACGGGGCCATTAAGGCCATTAAAGTGAAAATAGTATGTGAAAAAATGTTAAACCATACACGCACGCTACGGTGTGTTAACTCATAAAATTGAAACCGAAATATAAAACGGAAAATTTGTAAAATATAAAAAATATAGAGGTCCAAATTAAAAGTAAAAAATATTAAGCCTAAAAAATTAAAAGATGTAAAAATATTAAGTTAAAATAAAAAAATTAGAGATTAAAAAAAGGAAATAACAATAAAGTACAATCCATATATAACATACAGTACCACTTACATTGTATACAAAACTTGATAATTAGTATAATATAAATATTATTTTCTCTGTAAAACTCGATAGTTTTATTTATAATAGAAATTCAAAGTTTAAATAAAGAGTTAATCTCAGTTTTCGTCCCTGGGTTTTGCAAATTGTATTCACTTGATTACCAACGTTTATTTTGTTTCTATTATTAGTTTAAGTTTTACGAATCGTTTCTATTTTCGTCTTTTTGACTAACGATGTTACCATTTTATGTTAACTAAGTGTTAAAAAGACCAAAATATCCCTTCACCTCCTTCACCACCTCCGCCTCCAAAACCAGCTCGACCCCATCACCTCCCTCCTCTCCAACTCTATCGCTGCCACCTCCTCTTCTTCACCATCGCCTTTTTTCCTCTCTTACATCTCCATTGCCTGAAAAACCCCTTCCTCCGCCTCACCACCACCGCCCCCTCGCTCTCACCACCCTCTATCGGAAGAAACATCGGCTCACCACCATACTTCTCACTATTGAATTACCCCTGTTTAATCGAGGGGAATCCTTCTATTCATCTTTGAAACGACATCATTTCCGCTAATTACGCGGAGCACTTCATACCGCCCCGCAATCTCCTCTTGGTATTAATTAGTTCATGAGAGAGAGATGTTGCGATTTTGTTTCATTCATCCTTCCAGTTGGAGAAATTATTGACTCCTCTCCAAATTGCTACAAAAAACCCAAAATTACCCATAAACAATTCATCCAGAAGTGCACTTTGCACATTTCTTTATTACAAACAGAAATCTGAGCCAAAGTCTATGTATTTTTGCACAATTTCTTTATTACATAGTGAAAAGATCTTGGAAACCTGTAAAGATTCTTTTAAAAGTTCTGTTTTCTTCAATCTTGATGCAATTAGATAAAGATAAAGATAAAGATCGAATTGAGAAGTGCAAATCTTTGTTTTTAGTAGTTTCTTTGTGTTATTTACTGAACTACAAGAAAAGCTGGGCTTTTGCATTTCGATTTTTGGTTCAATATTGTGCGCACATAACGTGTTCGATGAAATGCCTATGAGAAATCATTGAAAATAAAACAAAAATCTTGCATTACTATATTTGAGTTGGAGCTAACATAGGCTTCTGATTTTGGGTTTGGATGCTGTTTGTGGTTGTATGTTATGGGCGTTGGGAGGTTGGGTTGTAAGGAGGTATAAGGAGTGTGTTAGAGTGGTGTAAATGCATTTGGTGAAATATGTCATCTGAGGTTGACACTAAAGAATCAAGATCTTTGGCTTTGACTCACCGGTAACAGGGTCTAATTTTGGGCGATGGTGTGTGGTGGTGGTGGTGTGTGGTGGTGGTGGTGTGTGTGGTGTTGTGGGGAAAGAAGAAAGGAGAGAGATTAAATTGAAAAGTAAGTTTGTGATATTTTTATAGCCCTTAGGGGTATTTTGGTCATATTTAAAAAATCTAACAGAAAATGTTAACGCCTTTAGTTAAAAGAACGGAAATTGAAACGATTTACAAAACTCAGGCCAATAATAGAGATAAAATAAACGTTAGTACTCAAGTGGAGACAATTTGCAAAACTCATGGACGAAAATCAAAATTAACTCTTAAATAAATGAAGAATAATAACTTTTACAAATATTTTTTTAGTGTAAGAAAATCACGATTCTTTATAAGAATATATCTACTATTTAGTATTACTTTAGACTCTATGTGAGTTAAGATTTTATCTACACAACAAAATCTACGTATCTATGTATAAATCTAATATACCATTTTCCATATCATAATAACATATATTTTTATAAAACTACAAATTTAACTCGTTTTTATTTTAAATTTTAAAAAAATAAAAAGATAAGTAAAAGTAATTTTTTAAATGTCACATATTCCAAGTCATTTCCAGTGATATGTCAATATATGAAATTTAAGTCACAAGAATAAAAAATTTATGAGTGTGTTTTATCAAATCATTCATCAATGTTTTACAATAAATTATAGATTTCACTATCTTTCTATTCTTAAAAACTATAATCGTGAAGGACACGTGGTATCACTATATTTATACTCATCTTATCTTTCATATTAAATAGCTAGGTTAGTCCATGTATAATACAAAGATTAATTAAATAGAATATTAAATTATTATTAATAAAAACTTATACATTATAAAATCATGTTTGAAAATAAAATATGATGTTAATTACGTATAAATAACTACTTTAAGTATAATATTTTAATGTAAAATATAATTAAGTTATATATACTTTAGTTTGAGAAAGAAAAAATTTATACTATTTTTAACTCTTTTATGTAAAAAGTTTTATTAAACATTCGTTTTAACATTTATTATAAAAAATATTGTTTTATAAAAATCTTGTTTTTAAAAAAAATCTAGTTTGTAATTATTCTAGTTGTTTTAATAAGATTTTTTAAAAATATTTCACCAGTTTATAATTTTTTTAAAACAAAACGACTTAAAATATTTTATTTAATAATGCTTAGTGTTTTAAAAAATTTCATATTATATAAAACTATAGTTTCTTGTTATTTAACTTTTGATTAAAAGATGTGATTTCTAATTTGTTTCATAAAATTATTTCTAAAAACAGATAGTTTGATTGTTTTAAAAAAAAAAATAAGAGAGAGAAATATAACAATTAATAAGTTTTATTTTTAATAAGGAGACAAATTTATATGAGTATTTAAATTACTATAATACTTTTTTGGAGAAATAATTGATTTGAGGATGTCTAAAAAAGAACAAGTGCAAAAAATATGAGTTAAGAGAAAAACAAATGTCAAATTTTTTTATTTTATTAGAAGTTAAAAATAAATAATATTTTCCATCTATTTTTCATCATATCACAAATATCCGACGTAATGATTGTTTTAACTAAGTAATATAAGAAGCAAATAAAATTATTATTTTTTAGTGTAAGAAAATCACGATTTTTTATAAGAAAATCTCTACTATTTAATATTACTTTATACTCTATATGAGTTAAGATTTTATCTACACAACAAAATCTATATCTATATATATTAATAAAAGAAGATTTTTTTGCCACTTGTTATATTCATAAACCATCCTTTTAACACTTGTTATTTTTTTAAGCATTCTTATTTTATTTTCCTCTAAAAGGGTATTAAAGTAATTTAAAAAATCGAACAATTTCTCCCTTTTCATAAAAACTAATTTGATTAATTGATATATTTTTCTCTCTCATCTATATTTTTTAAAAATCAAACTATGTTTTTAAAAATAAATTTTATTAAGAAAATTTAAATTCTTATATTTTCTAAAACATTGAACCTTTTGAAACAAATTAATTTAAATTAGTCCCTTTTTAGAATAGTTATAAAAATATGGAATTTTCTAAAAGTAGTTTTATTAAATCAACCAGAATAATTGGAAACTTGATTTTTTAATAAACAATATTTTTATAAACAATAAATTTTTATAATAAAATCTTAAAACAAATATTTAAAAATGAAACTATTTAAACAAAAGATTTAAAAATAGTATAATTATTTTATCTCTTGAACAAGTACGTATATATAATTTTATACATATCTTATATAAAATATCGTACTCTAACTTTTCGTGTTTATTACTAACTATAATCTGTTTAACTAGACTATATATTTATCTATATATCTATCTGTCTATAACGTATCTATTGTTTATTACTTGAAATAATTATTCATATGCAATTATAATCATATTTTATTTTCAAACATGGTTTTATAATTCGTAAATTTTTATTACTAATTATTTATTAATTTATTTAGTCAAACCGTGTAATACACGGGATACTAACCCAGTCTACGTATAAATCTAATATACCATTTTCTGTATCATAATAATATATATTTTTATAAAACTACAAATTTAATTTGTTTTTATTTTAAATTTAAAAAAATAAAAAGATACGTAAAAGTAATTTTTTGAATGTCATATATTCCTAAGTCATTTCCAGTGATATGTCAATATATGAAATTTAGGTCACAAGAATAAATATTTTATGACAAGACATGGGTTTACAAAAGCTAGTTATACATATATTATAATTAATAATTTTTATTAATAATTTTATTTATTTAACTCGTGTAATACATGGATTTACAAAACCTAATTATGCGTATATTATTTACAACAAAAACTAATAACAACAAGACATGTCCAACATTTAAATGAAGTAACAAACACTGCTTTTACGTAAAGCGACGCAAAAGTGAGTAATTTTGCGCATATCTACAGCCAGCGCAAAGTAATATGCATAAATATTTAATTTGTTTTGTATTATCTAAAATTTTGTTATATTAAAGATTTAATGATAATAAACATAGTTATTCTTGTGATTCTTCGAAAATACTTTCATGAATGTCAAACAATAACACATGTCATGATTAAAGTAGTGGTATTCAAATTCGGATATTCAATAATTTTGGATAATAGATTTCACTTTAATTTCGGATTTTTATTGAATTTTATTTCACATATACGAAGTTTTTATTAAAATATCCTAAATATTTAATTAATATTTTTTTTATAAAAATATTTTGGATATTTCAGATTTCCGAAATATCTAAAATTTCTAAAAATCTCCATCCCAGTCCGAATCCGAAATTTCGGATATTCGAATATCAGATATCCGAAATATCCAAATTTTAGATTTTCAAATATTCCGTATTCGATTTCGAATTCATATATTTTTTTTATCACCTCTGGATAAAAAGTTACATGTAAATCAGAAGATCATCCCTAAACATACTTCAAAAACACAATTATCATTTATTTATTATATCCTAGTCGTCGTTAAATATTCACCCTCTTTATATCTTTACTTAGCAGAACCGAGTCACCGGCAATCACCGGTAATCACCTGTAATCACCGGTCACCCGCTTCAGAGTAACAAAAGACGTCAACAAGACCATCTCTTCACCCCTTTTCCTTCTCCGGTACACACACAACACACATTCAACTGTGTGCTCATATATACATACAACTTCTATACGTATAACCTATACGTACACATACATACATAAACACAACTCTCTCTCTCTCTCTCTAAACTTCATCTACAGGTTGATAGATTCATCATCCTCTGCATTCAATTACATACAGAGGGTGTATAACTGTAGGTGCACACATTCGTATGTGTAGTTCTGAAAGTTTGAGGTGAATTTGCGGTGGAGTTGAAGAATTCGACGATCGTTTGCTGTTAGAGAGTAAGATTGTTTATGTTATTTACCTTTTGTTGATTTTCATCGTTTGCATTGTTAGATACTTTTCTTCGAATCGAAGGTTTAATGTTGAATTTTGTTTGAGGAATTGTTGACGTTGATCTGTAGAGAGGGGTAAACAGTTGTTCATATGCGTTGTTTTAGATCGGTAATTTGGGTTTTTTAGGTGTTTTTGGTTGTTAATTTGAGGATTATGAGTTTTTTTTTTGTTTTTGTTTTTACAGGGATGAAGAGGTCTAGAGAAGACGATGCTTCCGGTGGCGGTGGTTGTTTACAACTTATGCCACCGATCAACTCTGAATCGTAAGTCTCAAATTTGATATTCTTGACGTCTTTCGTCTTCAAAGAGTCAGAGGCACATTGTGTGGTTTTTGCTGCAACTTTGAAGAGTAAAGTTGTGATCTATGGTTTGCTTTGGAATCTAATTCTTAGTTTTTGAAGTTTTGCTATGTGATTTGTTTGTGATTATCTTCTAAATCTGATGCACAAGTGAATTAAATTACTTAGGGCTAAAAAAAGGTAAGATTTGTGTTAATAGCATCTAATTATCTAAAGTTAGGGTTAAATATGAGAGCTATTAATAAGGTATATTTGAATGTTGAATTAGTTGTATAATTTATTCATCTCATCTTCTTGGATGAAGCTCCGGGAGACGCCAATTTGTAGGTGGAAGGGCACATAATTTGACAAGTAATGACGCGCTTAAGTATCTTAAGGATGTCAAAGATATATTTAGTGACCGCAAGGAGAAATATGCAGAGTTTCTTGATATTATGAAAGATTTTAAAGCTCAAAGGTTTGGCTAAAGTGTTGCTTCGTTTAACTCAGCAGCTGTAATTATGTTAACACTTGTAATGATCAGTTGTAATGGTTGTTTTTTGTTATAGGGTTGATACCACAGGTGTCATAGCAAGGGTTAAAGAACTATTTGAAGGGCACCGAGAACTAATATTGGGTTTTAATGCCTTTTTACCAAAGGGATATGAAATCGTTCTTTCACATGAGGATGAATCAGAAACTAAGAAAGCTGTGGAGTTTGGAGAAGCCATGCAATATGTACACAAAATTAGGGTAATAACTAATAACATCACATGATCAATACTGTATACAGTGTAATGATTACTGACTTCCTTTTGGAAACTTTATCGAACACCCTTTATGCTTGCAGATGAGATTTCAAGGTGACGCTCATGTGTACAAATCTTTTCTTGACATCTTGAATATGTACAGAAAGGAAACCAAATCCGTTACTGAGGTCCACCAGGAGGTTTGTTTATTATGAAACTATTGTATATTCATGTCTGCAAATTCAAGGTGGCGGTTCTTAGTTTGCTAAATAATTTACTAATTTTCAGGTTGCTGTTCTTCTTCATAAGCATCCGGACCTGCTCAATGAATTCACCAGTTTTTTACCTGATTTTTCAGCAGTAGCATCCAGTCATTATGTACATTCCAATAGGACCCACAAACCGTGCCTTGGAGACAGGAGCTTGCCCATTGGCACAATAAAACCTCTGCATTCCGGAAATGTAACTTTCAATTAATCATCTTTACTTGCAAAATTTATATTGTATTTTTGTGAACCAATTTCTAAATAATGGCAGAAAGATACTGCTTGTCGTGTTGACCGTGATGTCAGTGCGGACCGAGATGCCAGTGCTGACACAGCGGAATCTTACCAAGACAATGACCATAAGATTCATGGTGAGAAAGATAAGGTGAGAAGGGAAGACAGAGAACAAAAACATTCACAAGATAAAGATTTTGATAACCATGGGATAAATAATGTTACCTGCAAACATAAATCTGTTAATACACTTGAGGACACTGTCACAAAACTATTCCATGAAGGTATCTCCTAATTCATTATCGTAATTATTATATTGGGTAAAATCTTTTATTTAACTTGCTGTTGGGCAGATATGCGCGGACAAGTGGTTAGTCTCCGTGAGAAGGTGAAAGACAGATTACAAAACTCTGATGATTACCTGGCATTTTTAAAGTGCATTATGCATTACCGCACAGAGAATATTACTCGACCACAATTACAATCGTTGGTAAACTTTGTAAACTTTATCATCATTAGCATGTACTAATTAATTTCAAATGTTCAGTTATGCAACTTGTATATGGACTGGCATCTTCATTACTGTTAGATTATCAGTTATAAGAAGCACTTGCACAATCCTTTTTTAGAACTTTTAACTCTTTTTTGCCAGATCAATTTAAACAATTTTGTAATGGGTTCTGTAATCATAAAATAAAAACAATTTTTTTTCATTAGGTGAATGATTTACTTGGAGCTTATCCTGATCTTATGGAAGAAGTCAATGGATTCATCGATCGTGGTGAGAGGAACGGTAAGTATCACTGCATCAATAAAACTGTAATTTGATTTGCCAAAAGAGAATCTAATTATCATTTGACTTACTAAAAGTCAAAATATCTAATTGAGGTGAAAGACATCTGTCAGGATGTTTGTCCATTGTAAAATTCAAAATATCTATAACTGGATGTTTTGCTAGGTTCTTTGTGGAGTGGACATTTACTAGGATCTTTGAAGTCAGAGGATCAAGATCAAGATAAAAATCATGACAGGGATGAAACGTGCAGGTGTTGTGAGATCAATGATAGTAAAAATGTATCAGGATTACTTCCAAGCAATAATGAGTATCAAGCAAAACCAATTCATGAACTTGACCTATCTGACTGTGAACAATGCACTCCAAGTTATCGGCTCTTACCAAAGAATGTAATTAATCCATACATATATGTACATATAATTAATCATCTCTTACCTAATTCACTTATTACTTTGTTCTGTTTCTTAATACAGTATCCAATTCCTTCAGTCAGCCAAAGAACAATAATTGGTGCTGAGGTGTTAAATGATTATTGGGTGTCTGTTACTTCTGGTAGTGAGGATTACTCTTTCAAACACATGCGTAAAAACCAGTATGAAGAGAGCTTATTTAGATGTGAAGATGACAGGTATGTTACATCTATTATATTTAATATTTACTTGTCTGCAATTTGCATAAATTGTTACATCTTTTATTTTTATTTCTATATGGGGTATTTAACTTTGTTTCCACCCATAAAGATGGTATGCTTTGAAAAAGTTTAAAATCCAAGTTATCAAATTTAAAAAGTTTTGATTTTGGGTATTTGACCTGGTTATGGCAGTTCCATGGTGGTAACTTTGACCATGTTGACTTTTATGTAGGTTTGAACTAGACATGTTATTAGAATCTGTGAATGTGACAACTAGACGAGTGGAAGAGCTTTTAGATGAGATTAATAAAAATTCAATCAAGACAGACTGTGTGGTCCGAGTTGAAGATCATTTTACACGTAAGAAAGTGATGGTAAACTTATAAATCATCTTATATATTTCTGCAGAGTTTTCACCATTTTCCCCGTTTGTATTCAGCTTTAAATTTGAGGTGCATTGAACGTTTATATGGAGATAATCGTCTTGATGTGATGGATGTATTGAAAAAGAATGCATCTCTTGCTCTACCGGTAATATTAACTCGTTTGAAGCAAAAACAAGAGGAATGGGCAAGATGCCGTTTTGATTTTAATAAAATTTGGGCAGAAATTTATGCAAAAAATTATCACAAATCTCTTGATCATCGCAGCTTCTATTTCAAACAGCAGGACTCAAAGAGCTTGAGTGCTAAAGGTAATTAAAAATGTAAGTTCATAAAAGTTTTTGGTTTCCACTAACTAGAATGTAAGTTAATAAACCTTAATACATGCTCTTTCAAATGCAGCATTATTAGTGGAAATTAAGGAAATCAGTGAAGAAACATCTAAAGAGGAAAACATTCATCAACATTTTGCTTCTGTGGAAAGACAAAACAGTACACCACATCAGGAATTTAACTACCATGATTTCGATGTTCATGATGACATATATCAACTCATGAAATACTATATTCCACAAAATTGCACCTCTGAACAATTCGAAAAAGTCATGAAAATCTGGAGTAATTTTGTGGAACCAATGTTTAATGTCCATAGAGCTTTAGCTCAACACTCTGGTTCTTCAAGAGATAAAAATAATAGTAGTGTTAAAGAAAGAGAGGAGGGTGAATTGTCTCCAAATGGAGATTTTGAGGAAGACAGTTTTGCGTCATTTGAAAAAAATGTTACCAAAGGAAATTACAAAAATGGGCATCATGAAAATGGTTTAGAAAATGAAGCGGATGAGGAAGATGAAGAAAGTGCACACAGGTCATCTTGTGATAGTTCGGGTAGTGAAACTGCTGATGTAGAGGACCGCTCCCCTGCAGAACAGGATCAGGTCCACGATAACAAGGCTGAGAGTGAAGGTGAAGCAGAAGAACGATTATTAGAAACAGTGAAGCCACTTACAATATACACGCCTGCAATATCACGTAATTACAAAAATAACCCTCGGGTTTTCTATGGAAATGATGCCTTCTATGTTTTCTTCAGACTCCATCAAGTAAGGCTCAGTATGTTACAAACGGTTACAAATTTTTATCTAAGTTAATCTGACCCAAATGATGATGTGGCAACTGACTTGTTAGTGATTTGTGTCCATGTTGGCTTTCTTCTTGATACAACGTTAAGTTTAGTACTTTAAAAGTTGATTTTCATCTTGCAATAAGTTGGTTACCCAAAACAGAAATCTGAATAAAGTTTTTAGTTTTATATGCAATTAGCCCAGTTTTATTGATATTTATTTATTTTTATATTTTAATTATAGACATTACATTCAAGATTGAAGGAGGCAAAGGAAAAATCTGCTAATGATAAATGGAGGGTTTCAAATGATACAACACCTAATGATTCATATGCTAGGTTTGATTATCATTTAAATTGATTAATGGATAGTTGTTTCATTAGGTATTCTGATTTTTGTTTTTTGTTGGTTCAGATTCTTGGATTTACTCTACACTTTTCTTGGTGGTGATGTAGATAGTGCAAAATATGAAGATGAATGTCGTACTGTTCTTGGAACTTGGTCATTCCCTCTCTTCACATTAGATAAGCTGATTTATAAGCTTTCTAAGCAGGTTACATGCTCATTTTCTATCAATTATTTGTCACAAGTAAACCATTTTCTTCTGGAATAAGAAAAGGAAAAAAGAATCATAAGTTGCAAGAATGTGTAATTTGGGACAATGTAAAATATGACTGACTGTTGCATTTATTGATCCACAAATTTCCAAACTACTCATGCTGAGAAGCAGGAGTTAGTTGGTATTTTTTTGTAGAAGTGGCAATTCAGGACCCGTTTACTTATAAATGGTTTGAATTGGGTTATGTTTTATCTCTAACAGGACAAACAAGTAATGTAAAGAAAAGAAGATTAAAACGAAACAGTCGAAATGGGTTGAAACTAACCTGAATTGTATTTTAATCATAAATCTCCTAAATCATCTATGACACTTTTCATTTACAGAAAAATATCTAATTATAGACAAATATTGTCCAAGTTATACTTGACCTGACTCGTTTGGCACATAATCCAACCTAGGAATCCACTTGTTTTGCCACCTCTACTTTTTTGCAGCAAAAGGCTATCAAATCTCCAATGAGGCAATGACTAATTTTGTGCACATAATACCCTTCCACAGCTGCTAGCAATTGCTATGGATGAGGTTGATAACAAGCTTCTGCATCTCTATACATATGAACACGTGAGAAAACCTGGGAGATTCATAGATGAACTCTATTATGCTAATGCGAAAGTGATTGTTAATGAGGATAACATTTATAGATTCGAAAGTGTAAGTACTACCATGCCCATATTTTTTTCTGATTGTAGTGCAAACAACAATGGTTAAATGGTTCTTTGTGTCATTATAGTCATGTATGTCAAAAACTGATGGCCAAACTCGGTTGACTATTCGACTAATGGACCCTGGATGTGACACGTCAGAAGCACCGTCCTTTTCAATAGACCCAAGTTTTGAAGTCTATCCAACCAATCAATTAGTTCCAGCTGTTCCTGGGAAAAAGAAGGCTGGTATCTTCTTGAAAAGGTATTTAGCTCTCAGAAGAAACTAATATTTTTAATCTTCATACACTTCTTTACTTGGTTTAGAAAAATGTGTAATTTTTTTTCTCAGTTATTCACACTTGCAAAAGGGTAAATATGTTTACATTTAGGTCACTCTAGTTTCATATTGATCCATTGTTCTTATAATTCCGTAGACTGTCAAAATAAAGTGACCTAAATGAGACCTTTCTATAATCGTGAGGACCTGCCACTGGAAAACTCCCCGGACCTGTCATTACCCTACTAAACAATGGGAGAGGTTAAAACCCAGCTTGCGTTAGGCAGGTGGCCTTTAAAAGTAGAAACAGCGGAAGCTGCATTCGAACTTGAGGCCTTTGCTAGAGGGACAATTATGAAAATTTGTTGTTGTTTAATGTATTTATTCTTCAAAATGGCTGCCAGAAAGTGGTTACTTTAGGTGAAACTTCTATAATAAGTCACTAATCTGTAATTAAGTTTCATAACTATTTCATTTTACGTGTTTATAAGCTTAAAAAATATGACAAGCAATCATACATTCTCTTAAAGGTGTGTAGAAAAAAAGCATGTGTAAATCATATATTTGTTGTAGTGTGTGCTTTTATTTCTTACTATGAAGTTAAGAACTTAAGGCTAGCCTGCTTTAACTTGTTTTTATGCAGAAATCGAAGCAAATATGCTTGTGAAGATGAAGATTTAGCAATGATGCGAGCCATGGAGGGACTTCAAATTTTAAATAGGATGGAATGCAAGATAAATTGCATTACATACAAGGTATATAAATCTTACTGATCATATGTTAGCTTTACTGGATAAAAATAAACATGCTTATTAAATTAGACACTGTGCTGTGATACCTGTTTAATTGGGTAATTTACCCTGTTTTTCGTCTAATTTAAATCATGCGGAAAATGAAACAACTTACTTTTTTCTTTTGATTTTTGACGTGGCTTACTATTTGTCATTATATGTATATGGCACATTGAATCTGACTTTTAATAATCAACTTTTGTGTGTGTGTGTGTATATATATATATATATATATATATATAGGGGAGGGATCAAATGAGAACTAACTTTTTTGTGAGAACTCTATGAACTAATCTCAATCACTAGTTCTCAATGGCAAAATTATAATTAACAAAAACATATTTAAAAAAATTATAAATCGAAAAATAACATAAAAATAAAAGAAATAAAAACAAAAAAATGTTTCCCTACTTTTCCCCTTTCATAAAAAAATAAAAAAAATTCCATTTTTTTAACGAAATTCTTTTTACACATGTATAATATCGGATTTAAACATGTGTAAATCTGGTACTACACACGTGTATAACTAGATTTACACATGTAAACAACGAATGGACGATTTTTTTAGAAAAGTATATCAATATGGTAGGCGTTGGAAAAATAAATAAAAAATACTGAATTTTATGGTGAAAGATCAATTTTCAAACTTGTAAATACTTCTTGCGAAAACATTTTTCTTATTGCTATAATTAATAATAAATTTTAAGTTGGTTTCCATATCACGGCTAATCTAAAGTTGGCTGCTAAAATCATGTAAAGATTGTAAAAGCTTGTTATAATTTCGTGTATTTTGCCCAATAAAATTAAACTACTAGCGTTCTCTTTAAATAATGTTTAAGTTTTTACTTGTGTTGTTTGTGGCAGACATCCTATGTCTTAGATACAGAAGACTCTATGGTGCGTAAGGGGCGAAAAAAGGTCAACAGTCAAAAGATGCGATCAAATGAATTTGTCGACTATTCAAATGGTTATTCACACAAAGCACAAAAGTTCCGTAAGCTGCTACAATCTAGGATTCTAAGCATGCCAACATAACAAACCATTTTAATGCTTCAAATTTGGTAAGAACTCTTTACTGTTAGAATCAAAATTCACAAATTTGAAATAGGAAAACGTCATATTTGGTATTCAAAACCATGTATTAACTCTTATTTGGTAGTTTGATAGAATCAAATTTCGCAAATTTGAACTATGGTTTTTCAAAACCATTTTGTGGCTCTTATTTGGTAGTATAAGAATTAAAATTCATGAATTCGAAGTTGAAAAACTATATTTTTAAAACCTGACTTGTTTTGGTAGTATTTTTAACATTTTGTATTCTATGTAGGTATTTTGCAAAATTTGATGGATAACTGTGTGGTTTGACGCTTACCATAAAGACTTGATGAGAGACTTCTGTAACATGTTTCATATAACGTCTTGTCGTTTCTCTATCTCTAGTGATTTTTGACATTTAGATTAGTGACTTTAGATTTTCTAGTCATGACTTGACACCATGGAACATCAGGATGTTTCGAGTAGTATCGCGTTCACATAAGATCAAGAGGACCTGAATTCGTTCATGATATGCCGCTCTATTTTTATTTTATTATTAAAATGTAAATCCTAGCTTCTATATTTGTGCTTTTATCTGTAAATAGATTTCTAAAGCTTGGATGCCTTCTTTATTTGGTTAGATACACTTGTTTTCGTATCTATTTTAAAATTTACAACAAATAGATTACATTTTGTTACTTATTTTTACAAGTTGCGTTGCCTAATTAACGAATGACTTTTTACCTTTTGAATTATGGTGCATGTCTTATTTGTCATTTAAGTGTATATGTATAATCAACATAACATTCATTTCATCAATTTCATAAATCCAAAGTATGCAACTATGACAATTTTATCATAAAGAGACCAATCTAAGGATCAAGATCCCGAAGGGAGAATTTTCATCGTAGTAAATTCGATCTTATGTTTTGCTTTAGCATCTATTTGATTGATGTAATAAGGCTAACATGGCTATTTAGGATTCTAATCAATGTACTCTTGTTGGGGACATATAAATCTAAGGTCCAACACATTATTGTTCTTGGATTAGAGGTGGACAAAAAAACCAGTCGTGGAACCGGAACCTCCTACTTAACTAGAACCGAACCGGTGTGGAATCGGTACCTATACTGACCGGTTTGAAACTAATATATAGCGTAGGTTCATAACCCGTTTATATTTCTCAATAGTTACATGGATTGAAACCAATATCAATTTTAACTCGAACAAGTTTTGACTTGCAACCGATACCTATACAATCGGTTGGGAACCCAACCAATTTGGACAAAAAGAACCTATCTTGAACAATGATCCACCCTATGATAAAGATTACATCAATGCATTAGGAAATTTGGGCTTTTTATGACAAGTTTGGCTGGCCCAGAAACCAGACTTGGGTGGGCCTAGGCAGATAGACCCATCATTTGTACATCATTGGTCCCATGACATCTAACATCTCTTTAAAGTTCAAAAGTTCAAATTCCTGTTTTCGAGTAACGAATTCATGTTTATCTTGAGATCAATCTTCATGTTTGCGGAATCTTGGAAACAATCCAATTTATAATAAGTTGGAAGTAATTTGATTATTGGTAGCAGAATAATCGGGTTGGTTGTTAAATCAAAATGCGTTTGATTAAAATGGGTTTAAATCAAAATGAACCATTTAAAAAAAGAATAACTTTGTAAAAGAGTAATAAAATTTTTAAATTGTTCTAATCAGATCACTCATAAATTTATTTATCCCAATCAAGTCCCTTATAAATTTAATTTAAAAACTTATAAATTTATCGTCTCAATCAGATTACTTAAATTTTAAAATTGTTCCATTAGGTCACTCATAAATTATAAAAATAGTTTCTAAAAAATTGAAATACTTAAAAATTGACAATATATATAGAACCAAATTACTTTTATAAAAATTGTGAATTATTTAAATATTTTAACAAAATATAAGGGAGCTCATTGAAACACTCCTAAATAATAATAAGAGCATCTTTTATTACAATAATAATTATAAGAGCAACCATCACATATGCTGATATACTACAAACACACCTATTGTTACCAGGACTTTGATGAGTCCTATAAGTTTAGGGGTAGGAACATCTTTAGAAAAATAAGAGCAACCACCACATACTACAAACATAATAAGTTATTATAAACATATCATCCCAGAATATATACAAGAATCTTGAAACATTAAAGAGATGTAGCTTAGGATGCCATTTATTTACACTACAACTTCCACCATTTTCAAGGCAAGAAGAAGCTTCACATTCACGAAACATCTCATCATGCATAATCCCATAACAACATCAAGCCCACTATTTACAGTTCCAAGAACAAATCATCATTTACAGAAGCCCGTTTACTCGGGTCGAAATGCCACCAGATCTGGGAGATAAGATGCATGAAGCTTCTTGATATCATTTGCGGTCACTTTAGTTGATTCCAAAGTGAGTGACTTCAAGTTCTTGAGAGTTGTTAGATGCTGCAGTCCTGCGCTTGTTACCCGCGAACCCGAGACATTCAAAGACACCAGTTGTGACAGTTCTGCAGTTTCAAATCGATCCGAGAGTTTGATATGTGTGTTTTTCATTTAACCAAACAGTAAGAGCAAATTGCATGATAAAAACAGGTTATATCTTATTACAGATTTTAGCAAACAAGTTATATTGTAACTGAATGTAGCAACGAATGGTGCGTTCAACTGCCACCCAAGTCATCTTTTTTAACTGATTCTTCGTAAAACTGCTAATGTGGGCTTCTTATTCGTCATTCTTGTGCACACGCATACACAACGTGGAATCATATTGTCATTCTAGTGCATATGCATACGTGTCGTGGCATCTAATCTGGCAATCAATTGTTCTTCAATATAAAATTTTAGCCTTTTTTGCATATGTGGCATCCAATGTGGTTGCTGGTATGGCATCAACCAGTGCCACGTCAGCAGTTTACAAACGTAAAATCAGTTAAAATAGATGTGGTTGCTCAAACAGTGTAATAATGTAATGTTCGTTTTTATTTTGCGTATTCACACGTATATTGTAAATTTGAAAAAAAAAATTACCTGAGATGAATTCCAGAGATTTATCTGTGAGGTGGTGGTTTTGTGAAAGATTCAAAAGCATCAAAGATTGAAGATCTTTAATGTTCTTCACACCAGCATCAGTTAATCCCCCACTGCATATTTCTAGGGATCGTAAGTTCTTAAAACCTAAATGAAAAACAAAGTCAGAAATCAATATAAATTGCTTAAATTTCTGTAAGATATAAATTACTAGAGATAAGCGTAGCATACTGCGCAGATACTTCGTTCCAGCATCTGTTATTTTTGCACAGAACAGATCCAAATGAGTCAACGCAGTCAAACCTGCATGCAAACACGAATTCGAATATAAAAACCGCCACTGTTCTAGATGAGTCGGTTCATGTTAAACAGGTAACATTATAAAGATTAGTTTAAATAATACAGGTCGAATGGATCACTGAACGGGTCAAACGTCAACAATGTGTATTCTTAACACATATAATGATAAAGCCAATTTAAATCATTTTGCAAAAAAAACTATATATAGTTATTAGAATTTTGAAATGTTACAATTTTCCAATCATATTTGACACCACCTACATACAAAAAATTCAATAAATTTGAGCAAAACCAAACCCGACCCATTTGACCAGCTCATTTTACTAATTATAAACTCTTGAAACGGGTCAACGTATGCATACTTGTAAGAGCTGCAAGACCAGCATCCGTGATTTGGCGAACATCCAAATTAAGTAATTTAAGACATGATAATTTAGCCAAGTTTCTTAAACCGCCGTCAGTAATTACAGTGAATGAAAGATTCAAACTTTCAAGATTCACTAAACCTGCAGGTTAAAAAAAATTAATCCAAGTTTGACCAGTCAAATAAGATGAGATATGAACAATTCACTACAAGAATATGTGCTAACCAGAAATATGACGAAGCCCGCTGTTTCCAACTTCTGTATCAGATAACTCCAAACATTTTAAACGATTAAGACCTGAAAACCGCAAACGAATATTAGAAAAATATTAATTAATTATCTTTATTCAATATAATAAAAGAACTTAACAAATGAATAACCTGCTAAATGGACCAATCCGTCATCACCAATTCTACATGAATCAAGATTCAAGCTCTCCAAACTTTTCAGAACTGCATGCCATAAAAAATGTTTGAAAATGATCCCAAATGCTAATAACTTCCGATTTCAAGTATAAATAAGAGTTTATAATATCACCTTTAAGGTGTGATAAAACGGCGTCTGATATGTCGTTGAATGCCAAATTAAGCACTTTCAAAGCCTTGAGTTCTGCATATTAGTTGTCTTTTAACTTCTATTTTTATTCTAAAAAGCACAACACAACAATAAAAAAGGCTTACTTGAAAATTTTTCACACCCATCATCAGTCAGATTAGTTCTGCTTACATTCAGATAAAGTAAAGCAGCAAGATCTGAACATTTTTTTACAATAAAATATTTAAATCAGACACTCAAGTGGTATAATTTAATAACTAAAAAACTTTATATATTTAACCTGAAAGTGAATCCAGGCATGCTGCAGTTATAGGGCAGCGTTCCATATTCAGCAATGCAAGGTTGTGTAAGCCTGAAAAACGAAAAGAACACATAACATAATTATATGAAAATGATAATATATGTGCGGTTTAAATTACAAAACTTGAGTGACCTTTCAAGAATGTGACACCATGATCTGTAACCTTGCTGCATGAAATTTGTAGTTCTTTCAAGTTTGTTAGGTCTGAAACATTAACAGAACAATTATAGTATAATACATGATATCTAAATTCTTCTAAGTTCATTGCAATGTGTAGTAAAGTTTTTAAATTATTAAACAAATGTTCTTTTTCTTGATCCTATATGCTATAGCATTAAATCAAGTATAGAATGCCGATTAGAACTAGAAATGAAAATAATAATAACATAAATAAACGTATGCATTTATTCACATAATTAAGAACAATTACCAGAGAGAGGCTTCATGTCCGCATCGGTGATGCAATTGCAGCAGTTGAGATTAAGTGATTCGAGTTTTTTTAGAACTGTGAAATGTTAAAATACCGAAAAAGCACTTGTTACACTATACATCAGCCAAATATTAAAAAATATCCAAAATGACCCTGTTACATTATACATCAGTCCAAATTCAGAAAAACAAGTACGCGTTTTCTAGGTAAAATATGATCAACAAAAGTAAGAGTAAAATTGCACATATGCCCTTATTAATCTAGTTCTTTAGCCAATAAAAATTTGCTAAACACTGACCATTATAACTGATATTGGAACTTTAAACATCTCCTGCACTATATCCTTATTAATTTAGTTATTCAAGATCACACACACACTTTCAAAACACACAACAACAAAACCAAAAATGTGTGATGCATAAAAAAATATGAGCTGACGCAAAAAATACCTCTTAAATGAACAAGACCACCATGTATCCCCGTACATCTTTCCAGGTCCAACTTCGACAAATTAACCAAACCTGAAAGCAAACTCATTCCTCTAGCGGTAATATTGTTGTTCCTCTTGAAACTCAAATTCGTCAAGTTTGAAAAACCTGAAAATTTAAGCATTATTAGAAGTTATTTTTATTGTTCGCAATTATAAGGTGGAGAATATACAAAAAAAATCATCACTGAAAAAAGGGTGCTTTGGATTTGAGTTTAAAACTGATTAAATCAGTTTTTCGAGTGTAATAAGCGAATCCTGTTTTTCAAATAGCAGAAGCAAATCAAAACACCATTTCCTACAGCCTGTTTTACTGAAGCTAATTGTATTATTCTGATTATCTTGGAGCAGAAAAATAAAAACACAATGTTCTTGCAGAAAAATATAAATTTAAAGGTTTAGACTTTATAATCTTGGAGCAGAAAAATACCACTAATGCAGCAAAGCCCGACATCTGAAATCTTTTCACAGAAATTTAAATTTAAGGCCTCAATGTTCTTGCAGTCTTTAATCTTAAACAAACCAGAATCTGTAACATCTGAACCAGAAATGTCTGCAGAGAGTAAGGATACTCCCTGAGAACAAATAACATTCATCCATGCATCATTAACACCTGGATATTCCCCTAAATTTATATCCTGCCAAAAACACAATGAATAAACTTTAACCAAAAAAGAAAAACTCCAAATATCACTAATTTGTTAGAAAACTGGCCAATGACTGATTTCGTAAAATGTTTTATAATAGCTGACGTGGCATCACGCGTGTAAAACTGATGATGCGGGCATCTACATCATCATTTTTATCATTTGATGGCCAGATCAGCTATTTGTTTCCTTATTAGAAAGATACCTGCAGATCACAATCTTGAAAAGCTTCAAGATAAGCTTCAGTAAGGCGTTGAGAATAAACCAATTCGTTAAAAATTTGCTGGCTAATATCTCTCGGAAGCCTTGAAAAGGTTCCATACTGATCAATTTCCTGTTTGGGAGCATAAAAATGCAGTCTTTATAACAACTGTTTATTAAATTCTAATCAATCATGGACTTTTTTGCAAAAAATAAATAGCATACTTCAGAAATTTTATAAATGCATAGCTCCATGAGAGATGGGCATGTCGTGTTTCCTTCTTTGTTATCTACACACGTTCGAGAGAACGATGTTCCCAGCCATTTCGAGCTCCCACTTTTCGAATACCTTCTAGAAACTACTCTCTGTGCATTCTCTTCGTCCGATTGTGGGTCCCGTTTCCTAGAACAAGCTCCTCCCATGGGAATTTAACTTAAAATCTACTAAAACTGATGTGGATTATTCAGCATTTAAGGTTAACCTGTGAGTTTAAATGAATTTGAACAGTTAATTAACTATATACGTAAGGGAAAATTAGACAATGTAAGTGCTCAAAACTGCAAAACAGAGTGATTATTAACACTTCTATATTACCAAACAGGATCATTGATAAATCAGGTGCTTAAATTAAAGAATGTTTAATAAGCTTACGATCAATCACAACAAATTAAGTAAACAAAAAGTTTTATATTAACAAATTTTTCACTCCTCTTGAAACCTCTGTATATAAACACATCTATACATGATCTTGAGTTCAAACAACAGTCAAAGTTACAACTGATTTTCTAAAGAATTGAAACATTTTAATGTCAAAAAAAAGAACCAATTCTGCTGTAGAATTAACACAATAATCCCCAGTTTACCACTCACAAGTCACAATTTAACATCATCAAGCGATACACACGTAAAATAAAGAAACCCCCTTTCAAAACAATCATTAAGAAAAAACAAATATATATCAAAGATTACGAACAAGAAACACAAAACACCCATGATCCGATGATCATACTAAAATCAAGAACCCTAACCCAGATACAAAATCAGTTAATCACCAACACCCAGATGAAAAAGACGCAACTTTCCCCCAAATCAACCGATTTACTCCTTCAATAACCACCAAAAACACCCACAAAGCAAAGAATCAAGAAAAAGACGACCAAAATCAAAGAAAAAACAAAAGGGTAACCGTTGATCGAACCTAAAGACGAAGAAACATCAACGATCGATCATCAAAATTCAATCTTCAAGTGAGATTATCAAGAGCAATCGCGATCATGGTGACGATTGAAATGGGTGTGTGATGATGAAGAAGAAGAAGAAGGATGATGACGACGATGATGATGATGATGAAGGTAAAGCGTGTGAGTGTGTAGAAGTATGAGTGAGAGAAAACAATACGATGATCGAAGCAACGGATGGTGGAAACGTGGAGGTTTGGAGTTTGATGATTCTGTGATCACGGGGTTCGGATAAGGCTTAATGGGGATGAGTGGGTCCAATGAGTATGTATAAAAGTCTATTATCAAATTTAGTGTTTTATCTTATGATATTAATAAATTTCTTTTTGGGAAGTGAATCATTTCTTTTTTTAATAATATTTTGTTTCGAATGATATGTGTTATTTTAATCGGGTCTATTTATTCGTTTTTCAGCTGGGACCACACCCCCAACCCTCACAGGAGAAAACTCATTGTTAAGAAAACCCTCTGGTTCAACTCTGAGCATTTTGCTCAGAGTGAAACTTGAACTCATAACATCTCCTTTATTTACATATCATGAGTATCTCACATTAACCAGAATCATTTCTATTTTAAAGTTTTTGTACTTTGGTTAAATAGTGTGCGTTTTAATGGTATTTGTTGTGTATATAGTTAAGGTTTAGAGTTTTGTCATGTGCGGATTGAGCATTAGTGTAGAGTTGGATGGTATACGTGTCGTTCTAAAACAAAAAGTAATGTTAATCTTGCTATAACAATGTTAAATGTAACTTTTTAATCAGAGGTTGTTGTAAGTTATTTACTTTATGGATTGAGAAGTAAAAAGTGTAACTGATGTTAAGGAACTTAAATCTCTAATTTAAAATTGATGAACAATTAGGAGAGCATGAGGTTGAAGTGTGGGATATGAGATCATGGATCAAGCTCGTGATGAATATTTCGTTGACCTATAAAAAGATAATGATGATTGAGAGATTGTGTGTGATATATTTAACATATAATGTGAAAGTCCTTTTGTAATAGTAGTTCATGTTGGGTAAACACATGAACATTTTGTTTATAATGTTTGAAGATATTCTTGTGTGAATATAATTGCTATTAATAGGACTCTAGGTCATTTCGTATCTTTGTAAGTGTAGAAACTTGTAAATCAATAACATAATAAGGGGTTTATAGTTTCATTTTATGTACTCAGTATATAAATTATATATAGTTGCGTTGTCAGCTTATAAGAAACCACCTCAAGCTCGTCACATGATATGTCTATAAGCCTTTTCCTCCATCCTTTCCTTCCACGTTTAGATGCTAATTCAACCAAAATGATTTGACACCTCAAACAATAAGTTTTTAAAAAATCAAGTTCCTTATAAGTATTGTAATGAATTAAACTCTTGTCACTTCTTAAATCGTCCATATGATGAACTTGGCAAAACAGTAAATGTTATATCTAAACCAATCACATGTCATCTACCTTAGATTGATGGATAGATGTAGCCTAAGGTCGTAATCCATACATGATACATATATTAGGTAGATAGCATACATATACATAATCATATCCGATAAGTAAAACGTTTAGTTTTCAGTTTACATGTCATATGAAAACAGTCCATTGAAGTTGATATAACAAGCTGCATAAACATAGCCTAAGTAAGGATAAAACTGACGGTAATCACGAAAACAATCAATGTTTTGTTTTAACATAGCACAACATTCCGGGGTTGGGGGTATGTAGTATGCAAGTGCCGGTATACAATCATGTATATCTTCAACATTGCAATCTCGTAATTTCGGTTCTCTCACGTCGCCTGTAACAGCCACCACCATCATGGTCATCACTAGAATGCTACACAATTTCATCGTACGAAGAAACCCAACATCAAATTGACGATGTAAATACATGAAAATTTGCTAGATAATTAGACAACTTATAGAACTTACAAGTAGAAACCTAATATATTTATAAGGCATTTAATAACCACTTTTACTATTAATGAAACTGCTCCATGAATATTAAATGCTTATGGATGTGCGTTTCACATATAATTTTTTTATTTTTTTGAACGTGTTCGTTTCACATATAATTGATATATGACAATTTGCATACTCTTATATAAATACACTTATATGAAAAACAAAGAGTTATAAAAAATGGTTAATATTTGATGACATGTTCCCTTTTTAATAACCTATCAACTTATAAAATATTATAAAATTTACTCAGCAAACAAGAACATTGAAGCCCGAGATAATAATTATAAATTTAGATCTTATTTGATAGTTTTTAGTTTAGAGTTTATTAGGTTTATAATAAGTTTTAAAGATAATTTACTGTAAATTACCAATGTCCTAAAATTTTATATGTATGATTTATCTTTATTATTATTAATTTTATCGTCTTGCACATTGAACATTATATATATCATACATATAAGGGTAAATTACTATTTGTGTCCATGTGGTTTCACGAAAATTATGCTTTCAGTTCAATACTTCATTTATTACACTGACGGTCCAATAGTTTTAAGATTTGTTTCAATTTCGCCTGAACCATTAACTCTGTTAGTGTAATCCTGTTAAGTTAACGTGAATTGACTATATTACCCTTAGTAGATAAAAATAAAAATATATCATCATCATCTAACCTTATCACCATCATCTAACCCTAACCCATCTCTCTCCCTCTCGTTATTCCTTCATCACCACACCACCATTGCTCACCACCACACACCACCACACACCACCATTGCTCACCACCACTCACCACCACTCACCACCATTGCTCACCACCACACACCACCATTGCTCACCACCACACACCACCATTGCTCACCACCACTCACCACCACTCACCACCATTGCTCACCACCACTCACCACCATTGCTCACCGCCACTCACCGCCACCCACCGCCCATCACTAACAAAAACCCTTCAACCCACCCACCACCCATCACTCGAAATTAGTAGTGAACTATTTGTCTTCCATCTATCTAATCGAAAAAACCCCAAATTAAAGAACCCAACATCGAATCGGGGGTGGGGTGACAGTTTGCACTTGCGGCGACCACCACCCAATCTCACATCATAACTCATCTTCATCTCCATGTCTCTCTTCAAATTCACCGGATCAATAAAGATCTGTAGGTTGAAGGAGGCGATGGGTGATTGTGGTGGTGGCGGGCGATGATGGCACAGGTGTACGATGGTAGTGGAGGTGAGTGATGGTGGTGGAGGTGAGCGATTCTGGTGGTTCTGGTGTGCAATAGTTGTGGTAGCAGTGGTCGGAGAGGGCGGTGGAGGTGGCTCCGGCGACTTCCGGTGTACGTCGTGGTTCTCGTCGAAGAAGGTTTCGATCCCTCACCGTTGTTTGAGGAGAAGGTAGTAGAGGAGAATAAAGAGATCCGATTCGCGACGACGACTTCGCCGGCGACGGTGGTCGGGCAGCTGGCGATGGTGGCGGAGAGAGAGAGAGAGAGAGAGAGAGAGAGAGGATAAGAGACGAGAGTATGATTGTGTGGATACGAGTGGTGGTAGGAGTGAGTATGGGGATGAGTTATAAATATTCAGGGGCACAAAAGTCTTTTTACACGATTTAACGGACCAAATACTAACGGTATTAACACGAAACAAAATCTTGGGTGAAACTGAAACAAAATCTAAAACTATTGGACCGTCAATGTAATAAATGAACTATTGAATTGAACCCGTGATTTTCGTCAAACCTTAGATACGAAAATAGTAATTTACTCTACATACAATTACACATAATATTACAAATTGTCAAAAATCATTACACTATAAACGAATTTCCCCTTTGGATACAATGAAAGAATCAAAGTTTCTATAAGTCAATGTTGAGCTCTAATTCAATTGGCAGATTTTTTTAATTTAATAGTTTAATATATGTGTATACAAGAGTCACGTAAGAAGTTAACTGCCATATCATGTTAAAATACTCAAATAAAATATAAAAACTAATAGTATACAAGGAGTAGAGTCACGTAAGAAGTTAACTGCTATATCATGTTAAAATACTCAAATAAAATATAAAAACTATTAGTATACAAGGAGTCAAGGAAAACCAATGATGGAAATTTATTCGAACGAAGTAGCTATAGCTCGAGCTCGACATGAAAGTGTATACTATCAGCTCAAGTTGAACTATAAGCGAGTTTAACGGGGCTAACTACGAGTTACGAGTGACGAATTACAAGTTAGTTGCTTAGTGCGCTAAAGTTTTAACTTTGCGCCTTTTAGGTATGTGAAATTTAAGCCAGATCTCGCAACTGGCCCATTAACACTCTTTCATGGGCTGCTTGTGGGCTGTGGCCTTCAATAGAGCCCGTCATATTTAATGACTCATAACATAACACCCACTCTAAAGCTTTCATAAAACTTTGGTGGAAAGTGGAAAAGTGACACCTTGGATTCATGCTATAACGTTACCTCATTGTTTCATTTAGTATTAGCTTTAAACAACTCTAATAGAAAACACCAACAAAATTATATGCAACATTAAATAACAGTAGGCGTGTAGTCATGCTCTAGCTTGTCTAAGTTTGAGTTTAATTTGTTTAATTTAAAAGAGTTTGAGCTAAATAAACTGAGTTTGAACTGGACTTGTTTCGAAATTTATGTGCAAAAAGCAAGCTCATCTCGTGAATAACTGCTGGGTCTCAATTCCTTTAATGTTTTTTAGTTGTTTAATTATTGTTTTTATGCACATGGAAAAGATATATAATTATAAATTTAACGTAAAAAAACATTATAATAATCTCGTTTACCATTGGGAGCTTAGTGAAAGTTAATAGATAAATTGTTTATTATATGAGATCTAGTATATGCTTGAGCTTAAGCTGAAACTAGTCTGAGTTAATTTCTATTTAGTTTTTAGTAAGATGATGTTGAACGGCTTATGAGTAGATCTACTCGCTTACTATTACAATAAAAATAATAATAAAATTATAATTTTCTATAAATAAATTTTAAGGAAATTAACAATATAGTTTCTTTTATTAACAACAGGATATAAATACGGTTAATTGGATGCAATTTGGTTAACCTCATACTAACACATTTGATAAAGACCCTTGTCTTTCAGATAAAATTTGTGGATTCAAACTCAAACATAAATTAGAGATATATAATTATAACACATTTAATAAAAACTTTTGTTTTATAAATAAAAAAATTTCAAATTCAAACCCAAACATAAAATAAAAATCTAGAATCATTTTAAAGGTAAAAAATAAGCTAGATTTTTTACTTTTCATCAAACAAAACTTATTTGGGTTATCATTGATTCATTTCACTGATAGATTCACAAAATTAGAGGGGGAGTTAATGATCCAACACTAGCGTCAGACGAGAAGGAGTAAATGACAAAAAAGGGCAGGCTCTGACAAAATAAATGCTTTGTTAATTTGACCATTTGAATAAAATCTATGGGCATTTTTGTAAATAACATAAAATATGCATTAGGTGTTGTACTTTCTGCAGAACAAACGTACAACTGTCTCTTTCAGTACCTTTTTCCCGCTTTCATTCAAAGAGAACCCTATGCACACGCACCCCTATGTCTTCATGTAAGCACCACTCAAAGAATCCTCATGTTACTACATTTAGAAAGACTTTTTTTTTATTTTTATTTTTTATCGTAAGAAGATGGTTTGATGGTAAGACGTTTAACTCTTTCACATGAAACATGGGTTCCATCCTTCTCGGGTATATACTTTGGGTAGCTAGTAAAAGGTGATGATCGAGAAATGTTAGATCAGAGTATGAGTGTGTTTTCTGTATTATAAATGACAGGTTTAAAAGTGGTGATTTTAATGTAGTTATAAATAAAAAAATGAAAAGTGAGGACTCTAAGAAGATGGTTTGATGGTAAGACGTTTAAGTCTTTCACATGAAACATTGGTTCCATCCTTCTAGGATATATGCTTTAGGTAGTTAGTATAAGGTGATGATCGGGAAATGTCAGATCAGAGTATGAGCATAATGCGATTGTGAAGCATAAATAATAGTTTGAACCTGTCTTTTGGCTTGGCTTGGAACCAGAAGTAGATATTGTCTCGTACAACGTTCTTTGAAAACGGTGTCACAGAACACTTAGCGTGCCTGGTAATGCTCGTTTGTTTTTATACAAAGACAAACTTTTATAAAGGAGATAATTCTACAAGATCATGTTTTTACTAACTAATTAGATCTAGTTAAGGCACCCTACGCGAGACAAATAAATGTGAAAAAACTAGTAAAATTCGATTTAAGCAGCACAATAAATGTTAAAAATTAACGTGCATAGTATCGCATATTATGTAATTTTCTCCGTATTTAATTACCATAAAAGCAAATCATTGTATAGCATAAACACTTGCTTATAAATATGCTTAGAAGTTTATATGATTTTTTATTCTAAGGAAACACTTATACGGATTATTAGCAAAAGTCTTCGCCATGCTATATCAACTCTATATGCCAATTGAGAATGGCTTAATATTATTTTTTACATGAATACGACAAGTGCCAAAAAAAAGTAACTAGAAAATGCATAAAATTTATATAAAAGTAAGTTTTATAATCTTTTTAGCGTGGAAAGTTACTGATTATAGCATCTATGGTTTTCATACAAGAAAAAATAAAATAGACAAAATCACAAAATTAATAAGTTTTCTTGCATATAGGATAGTTTTTCTATTATAAATTTTTTTCACGTATCAGCTTTAAATTTACGTCCTTTATACATGTCGTCGATGGTACAAGTTTAATCCGCCTTTTTACCATTTTATTTATGTGGACAAATTTTTATCGAGTGTTTAACTTTTTTAGCGTGTATGTTTTTCAACTATCTAGTTTTCATGTATTTTATTTTTCGCATATCTATTTTGATATGTCTAATTTCACAAGTTTAATTTACTTCCATTTGTGTTTTATGTGTATTTTTAGGCGTGTCATGTTTTGTCACTAATCATACACAAATATAAAATGAATACATGATATATTAGTCTGACACTGACATCACTTTCTACTAGTATAGCATCCGATCACAAATTGTTTAGCTGTTTATAGTAAGATACACGTTAGAAGTTGGATGGTAACATGCATAATAATATTTTTTTAGTAAGGTTAAAGGACATATATTTCTAACGCATAGTTTTTTGGTAATAATATTTTTTGATGGTAAATGATTAAAATAAAAAGACCCTTAAATATACTTTTATTGATTTTTTATAAGATTTTCTATATTTTAAAATTTTAACTTTTATGTAGGACATTATTTTTTATGAAAACTATACTATGAACATGAGTTTTTTATTCTTAAAACGAATACAATATTTTTACATAAAATATAATGATTTTTTTTATTGTTTTAAGTTTATATTTTATTACTATGACTTTAGTGCAGTTCATTGTGCATATTTGTTAGTTTTGTGTTTTTTTAAATGATGAAATTATAATGAAAAATAATGATAGGAAATATTATTGTGTATATTTAATATGTAAAACACAAATAATTTAACAACTAGTAAATCTAATACATTAAAAACAATAATAAATAACATAATGCCTTATTGTGTTTTTTTGTATCGTATTATGATTTTTGAAAAAAGTATTTGTGAAATAACACCATTGTATACTTTTAATTGAAACAACATATTGTGTTATCTTTAACATTACAAACTTTAAAATATACATTGGTGATACTGTATCAATGTGTGCTTCTAATTGTGATACATGATAATATATAACAAGTTTATATAATCTACAAAAACAATGATAAAATAACACAAAATGATTTAAAAAGTAAAACATAATGATAAATACATATAACAAATGATATGAAATATATGATATAATGAACTGATATTTGATACAATAAACGTATAAGACACAATGAACTTACGTATTCGACAAGTGACCTAAATGTCATCCGCTTTAAAATAATAGGACACGCGTTAAACCAACAATCTTTTTTAGATATTTTAGATTAAATAATATTTTTATTATAACCCTACTCAAAACCTTACTGATATTAAAATTAGATAGAACAAGCGAGATTCGATAATCTTTACATTTTATACGATGAAACTAATAAAAGGTAGTTGCTTAAAACTTTTGATATTTTAGTAAACTAATTAATAGTTGTAGAACAAGCATACCACGGTTGTTTTTCTAATTTTATTTAATTAAACAAAATTTATTTCTATGGATTAAGAAACTCAAATTAACGAGATATATATCCATTAAGTATACATATGACTATATGAGTTTCGGGAATACTCATTTATAATTTTTTTGTATAGTTCAAAACTATTAATTGAGATTCCAATTAGTTCAAATCCCCTCCTAAAACTAACAAATAATAATAATAATAATAATAATAATAATAATAATAATAATAATAATAATAATAATAATAATAATAATAATAATAATAATAATGGTAAATTTCACATAATAGTAAGCAAGTTTTAACAGCGTTCCAATTAAGTTACTTATATTTTTATTTGTTCAAATCAAGTCATTAAAATTTTAAGAGTGTTCCAATTGAGTCTTTAATAATTTTATTTGTTCAAATTAGATTATTAAAGTTTTAGAAGTGTTATAGTTAGGTCACTCATATTTTTTAATTGTTTTAATAATTCATAAATTTATTAAATAATTCAGTTGTTTATAAATATAACTTATTAATTACCTAATTAGAACAATTCTGAAACTTTAAAGATTTAATTGAAACATAAAATTTACAAATAACCTAATTAAAATAAAAAAAATTATGAGTAACTTAACTAAAACAATTCTAAAACTTAATTACTATATTATCTAGTTACCCCTAATAATAAATATAACATATTAAATTATACTTCTAACATTACAGTTAATAATTTTAGATTTCTGACAACTTTAATAAACATTTATTTCACCCTTCAAGATTATAATATATAAATTCATACGATTTTAAATCGGTAATCTAACAACGATCAACTAACATCAAACATGTCTCAAATGTATAATTTTTTTATAACCAATCAAATGTGACATGTTCGTATACCCATCTCATTACCTATCCCAAGCATTTCAGATTTTCCTATATCAGATTTAAGTTACTTTATCATTTGTATACTTAAAGTAATACAATACATGATCTTATTTTACATGTCAATTCAAATACCGTATATTATACATGATCTTATTTTACATGTCAATTCCAATACCATATATTATAACTAAACGTCATTTAAAGAGGGTTAATGTGAGACATGTTTTATCAGTTTAAAACTTGCATCTGATTAAAAGTTGTACCTTAATACTTTGAGGTGTACCCATCCTTATAAAATATCCATTAGGACCGTGTACCTTTGACTCGGTATCAATAAAATAAAATGAGTATACACACAACCATAAAAGTTGTGGTTTTTATAGTTATAGTTTTCTAGAAGAGATATAATATATAGATACCCACTTAAATAAATCAAAACCCTTTATACGTCATGTATGGACTGAAAACGAGAAAAATTCAGGGGGTTGTCAGAGGGTTATACGCCTTATATAGTTATATACGACCCCCTATACGACACATATGGAGTTATACGACACGTATAACAAATTTCAAAACTGACTACGAGAAAAAATTCAAGAGGTTGTTATAGGAGTTATACGTCCCGTACAAGACTATACTACCCATATACGACACGTATGAGACTATACGACACTTATTTAAGGTTTCTAAATATTTTGCTCACTCTGAGCAAAATGCTCAGGGTTGAGCCAAGCGGTTTTCTCAACAATGAGTTTCCTCCGAGAGGGGCGGGGGTGCGGTATCGGCTGAGAAACGGATAGATGAACCCGATTAAGATAACACCTATCATCCGAAGTAGGATCGTACATTATATAT